>ONZH01014514.1:0-120409 GCA_900303285.1 Rhinella marina
TAAAATTAAAAAACCCTAGGGAGGACATTCTTGAATCCTTACCCCTCCTTAAGAATGCCACTGCCTTTTTAGCTGACGCATCGGCTGAATCAGTTAGATTCGCAGCTAAAAATGGCACCCTGGCCAATACGTCTAGAAGAGCTCTTTGGCTTAAAAACTGGTCTGGGGACTTAGCTTCTAAAAATAAGCTTTGTGCCATACCATTTTCAGGTTCCTATGTGTTTGGACCCGTTCTGGACACCATCTTGGAAAAAGCAGCTGATAAAAGAAAGGGATTTCCTGTAGAAAAACCCAAGAAAAATCAGCCCTTTCGGAGATCCCCTAGACAGTCTCAGAACTTTTCAGGACGAGGGAAAGGCAAGATGGGTAGGTGGAGCCACCCCAAGGAGGCAGAGGTAGAGGGTGTCCTTCTTAACCCCAATACCTCTACTTCATCTGGCAAACAATGACGCCAGTCCAGTGGGGGTGAGGCTTCGTCTGTTCTATCAGGCATGGGCCAAATTTCAAACAACCGCCTGATAATTCCAAACCGCTCCAGGAAGGGGTACAAGACTAGAATTCAGATCCAACTCCCCTCAGGAAGTATTGCATTACAGTACCCCAAAACAAAAACGCTTACAGTATCGCGAGTGATACAGGCCTGCAGAAACTTCCCTGCGTAACAAGAGCAATAATTTCCGTTCCCCAAGAAATCAACGTTTCATTGGCCACTTATTCAAAAACTTATTGCTTAGTAAAAAAACCAGATCAACGTTCATATTCCGAACAAATAATAATCTAAAAATACTTTGAACAAATGGATCAAGTACTACCATGTCAAAGATGGACTCCCTGATACTGAGCGGCAATTCCACTTATCACCCAGCAGCCTGGTAATGTCACCATCGATCTCAGGATGCTTACTACCATGTCCCTTATACACCCGACCTCTCCAGCAGTATCTCAGGTTGCGCCATACCAAAATAAAGCGGTCTGGTACACCGATTTCAGTTTCAGTTGCCTCCCTTCGGGCTCTCATCAGCCCCGTCGCATCTTTACCAAGATTGTGGTAGAAATGATGGCCCATCTTCAGGCAAAAGGACATACTAATAGTTCCATACTTGGACGATTTTCTACTCATAGCAGAGTCTCAGATGTCCATGGACAGAACAACTCCAAACGACCCTTTCGTTGATGCAGGACCCTGGGGTGGATCATCAATTTAAAAAAGTCCGACCTTCGTCCAGACTACAGGAAGATTTTTTTAGGTACACTCCTGGATTCAGTACTCCAGACCTCATTTTCTTCCTCCCGCAAAGCTGGCAACTATAAAAAAGGAAATATCTTCATTCCAAAAGAAAAATGCTGTTCCCTTCGGGAAGCCATGCACATATTAGGGGTGATGACATCCTGCATCCCTATGGTCTCTTGGCACAATTCAACTGCAGACACTCCAAACCTGATTCTCTCCTCCTGGAACAGAGATCCAGGTTCCCTGGACAGGAAAATATCCTTACCAGCCAAAGTAAAAATCTCTTTACTCTGGTGGACCTCCCCGGAAAATCTAAGGAAGGGCGTCCCCTGGAACAAGGAACCTTCAGAGATAATAACGACCGATGCCAGCCTTCGGGGCTGGGTGCCCACATAGGCGAGAGATTTTATCAGGGTCTGTGGTCCAGGGAGGAAATAAGTTGGTCCTCAAATGCCAGAGAATTGGCAGCAGTCCAGAGAACCCTGGAAAAAGCCTCACATATGCTACGAGGGAAACATTTAAAAATCTTTTCCGACAACGTAACAACTGTCAGTTACCTCAGAAGACAGGGAGGAACACAGAACCCGCTTCTACAAAAAATTACAGATCAAATCTTCATCTGGGCTCAATCCAACAGCCTATCAGTTATGGCAGTTCATTTAAAAGGAGTAGAAAATGTGACGCAGACTTTTTAAGCAGGAAAAATTCTGTCCAGGCGAATGGATGCTAAAACAGGGTTATATTTCAGAAGTTATGCCACCGTTGGGGATCTCCCCAGGTAGACCTGTTTGCTTCAGATCAGAACTCCCAGATAGAGACATATTTTTCTCTCAATCCCAGGAGTCCCTCAGCGGGAATAGACGCCTTCTCCCAGTCCTGGAACATAACTCTAGCTTATGCCTTCCCGCCAATTCCCCTTATTCCAGCCGTGCTGAAGAAGATCAAACAGAGCTCAGGGAGATTCATTTTTGTGGGACCAGCCTGGCCCAAGAGAAGCTGGTTCCCTCTTCTGAAGAGTCTGGCTCTGGAGGATCCTATATTGCTTCCGTTAATCCCAGACCTCCTGTCTCAGGGCCCTCTTCTTCACCCGGGTTTGAAGAAATTAAGCCTTACAGCATGGATCCTGAAGAGGCAGATGTTGAGGAATCAGGGCCTATCCGATGCAGTAATCTCGACTCTACAGAAAAGCCGTAAACCAGTAACCCTGGCTATATATAACAAAATCTGGAGAAAATTCAACTCCTGGCTATCAGTGACCGTCCCGAACTGTTCTTCTCCTACCATAGCCCAGATTCTGGAATTCCTACAGAGGGGTTTCGATTTAGGGTTGAGACCCGCCACGCTGAAAGTACAGATTGCGGCCCTTTCCTCCTTTTTGGATTTTCAGCTGGCAGAAACATAGATGGATAAAAAGATTTGTAAAAGCAGCTTGTCGGTTAAGGCCAACACTTAGACAGACAATCCCTCCTTGGGATCTTTCCGTGGTACTAAACTCCCTCTGTGACAGTCCATTCGAACCTCTGGACAACATTTCTCTGAAGAATCTAACATTAAAAACAGTGTTCTTAGTAGCGATAACTTCAGCGCGTAGAATTGGCGAAATTCAGGCTATATCTATCAGAGAACCATATATTACTGTCCTAGACGACAGGTTAATCCTAAAACTAGACCCAGCTTTCCTACCGAAAGTAGTGTCGTCTTTTCACAGAGAGCGGGAAATAACTCTCCTTCTTTCTGTGCTTCCCCTAAAAATCCACAGGAAGCACGTTTCCACTGTCTGGATGTCCGTAGATCGGTTCTCAAATATATCCAGGAAACGACAGACAGAAGGAAAAGCCATAACCTCTTCATACAGTTTGGTGGAGCTAGGAGAGGGGAAAAAGCTAGCAAGATGACCTTAACCAGATGGATCAAGCAAACCATCCAGGAAGCCTACCGTCTGCAAAACAAACCGTGTCCTGCATCTATTAGGGCCCATTCTACCCGGGCAGTCTCCACCTCCTGGGCAGAAAGAGCCTGTGCTACGGTGGATCAGATATGTCAAGCTGCTACCTGGTCCAGCTTTAACACCTTTTGTAAACATTACAGATTGGACCTGCCGTCAGGTCACAACTTGGCCTTTGGTCGGAAGGTCCTCCAGGCCGTGGTCCCTCCCTAAGATAATAAGTTCGGTATATCTCCATGTGCTGTCATGGGGGACGTCCTGGAAATCCGGAATTAGTCTTACCGGTAATTGTTTTTCCAGGAGTCCAACATGACAGCACTCCTATTATCCCTCCCATTATATTTGTTGTTGTGGTCTTTTTTTGTGATGGTACAATGTGAAATTAACATTGGTTGTTATGACAAGAGGAAATTGTTATAAGAGCCATCTATCCGGTGTAGTAATTTAGAAAACACTGGTGAGAGGAGGGATGGGGGGGGCCTTTTAAACTTGTCTCACTTCCTGTCCCTACAGAGATAAGGGATGGACATCCTCCATGTGCTGTCATGTTGGACTCCTGGAAAAACAATTACCGGTAAGACTAATTCCGGATTTCCACTACAGCTTTCCTTTTCAGTGCAATTGCAGACTTGCCTTCTGCTTGACAGTGAATTCCTCAGTGAACTGTTCTGACCTGTAGCCCTTTTCTGTGAACTCCTGACAGGTCATAAACACTCATTTAAGTTAAATTCTTATGAACCTGATGAGAATATAGCTATAATGGCTGTTTGAGTGGTCAAAATGTTGTAGATAAGAGCTACAGATGAAGCGTTCAGAGCAACCCCCCTGACAGATTTACTGTAAAGCAGAAAGGAACAGCCTGAAAATGCACGGGAAGCTGTAGTGGTAAATATAGCGAAAGTTTTTAAAAAGACCAGTTGTTAAATGTTTCAAGATTAATGAAATGCAGTTATAAAAATAATTGCCCTCAAATGTGTCCTTAGCATTTAAGAACAAAATAAGAGCAGAAATACTTGACCACATCTGTCACCACTTTTAAAACTACAGTATGTTACTTGCTGCTGCAGTTTTAACACAAGAAAAATAAGTACTAGCTACATTTGATCTAGGGGTCTATTAACCCATTGTGGTCATTTGACCACATACAGTGCCTTGTGAAAGTATTCGGCCCCTGGAACTTTTCAAACTTTTTCCACGTTTCAGGCTTCAAACAAAAAGATATAACATTTTAAATTTTTGGTGAAGAATCAACAACAAGTGGGTCACAATTGTGAAGTGGAACGAAATTGGTTGGATCATTTAAACTTTTTTTGTAATAATAAAACTGAAAAGTGGGGCGTGCAAAATTATTCGGCCCATTTACTTTCAGTTCAGAAAACTCACTCCAGAAGTTCATTGAGGATCTCTGAATGATCCAATGTTGTCCTAAATGACTGATGATGATAAATAGAATCCACCTGTGTGTAATCAAGTCTCCGTATAAATGCACCTGCTCTGTGATAGTCTCAGGGTTCTGTTTAAAGCACAGAGAGCATCATGAAGACCAAGGAACACACCAGGCAGGTCCGTGATACTGTTGTGGAGAAGTTTAAAGCTGGATTTGGATACCAAAAGATTTCCCAAGCTTTAAACATCCCAAGGACAACTGTGCAAGCGATCATATTGAAATGGAAGGAGTATCAGACCACTGCAAATCTACCAAGACCCGGCCATCCCTCTAAACTTTCATCTCAAACAAGGAGAAGACTGATCAGAGATGCAGCCAAGAGGCCCATGATCACTCTGGATGAACTGCAGAGATCTACAGCTGAGGTGGGAGAGTCTGTCCATAGGACAACAATCAGTCAAACACTTCACAAATCTGGCCTTTATGGAAGAGTGGCAAGAAGAAGCCATTTCTCAAACATATATACATAAAAAGTCTTGTTTGCCACAAGCCACCTGGAAGACACACCAACCATGTGGAAGAAGGTGCTCTGGTCAGATGAAACCAAAATCGAACTTTTTGGAAACAATGCAAAACAATATGTTTGGCGTAAAAGCAACACAGCTCATCACCCTGAACACACCATCCCCACTGTCAAACATGGTGGTGGCAGCATCATGGTTTGGGCCTGCTTTTCATCAGCACGGACAGGGAAGATGGTTAAAATTGATGGGAAGATGGATGGAGCCAAATACAGGACCATTCTGGATGAAAACCTGTTGGAGTCTGCAAAAGACCTGAGACTAAGACGGAGACTTATCTTCCAACAAGACAATGATCCCAAACATAAAGCAAAATCTACAATGGAATGGTTCAAAAATAAACATATCCAGGTCTTAGAATGGCCAAGTCAAAGTCCAGACCTGAATCCATTTGAGAATATGTGGAAAGAGCTGAAAACTGCTGTTCACAAACGCTCTCCATCCAACCTCAAACAGCTCGAGTTGTTTTGCAAGGAAGAATGGGCAAGAATTTCAGTCTCTAGATGTGCAAAACTGATAGAGAAATATCCTAAGCGACTTGCAGCTGTAATCGCAGCACATGGTGGCGCAACAAAGTATTAATGCAAGTGGGACGAATAATTTTGCACGCCCCACTTTTCAGTTTTATCATTACAAAAAAGGTTTAAATGATCCAATAAATTTCGTTCCACTTCACAATTGTGACCCACTTGTTGTTGATTCTTCACCAAAAATTTAAAATGTTCTATCTTTTTGTAGATGTACATGTACTGCGGAAGTCCGCTACCTCAACATGCAGCAGGCGCAATAGCCAGCGGGTTTTTGCTATTTTAAATAGCAGAAACCTGCAGCACATGTATGCGATCAGCCATAAGGCTGATTGCATACATTTTCCCCTTCATATGTCGTGGTTAAATGTGACCACGGCATCTGAGCAGCCCGGAAGCCGCACACTTCTGGTCCGGTAACAGCATTCCCCAGCTGAAATGGGGGAACCTATTACATTAACGAAATAGTCAGAAGCCTCAAGCAGGCTTTGGAGCCTATTTCAGGTAAATACCAATAAAGGCCACAAGGTCTTAGCGTTGTATTATAGAGCAAATGAAGTGTTCAGTGATGGCTATATAGCCATCAAAGAACACTATAGGCAATCTAATGATTACCAGTTATTGTCAAGAAAAAGTAAAATAAAAATTTTTTTATATTTTATTTTTTTATATTTATAAAAAGTTTAAATCACCCCTTTTCCTTAAAATATAAATAAAAATATCAATAAAAAAAACCCATCATGGGCATTGTCGCATGCGAAAATGCCCATAAAATTAAATATAACAATATTAATGGCATACGGCAAATAGCGTAATGAGGAAAAAAAATAAAAACGGCCAATTCGCCTTTTTTTGTCACTTCAACTCACTAATTTTTTTTTTAATAAAAAGTGATCAAAAAGTCGCACACACTTCAAATTGGTATCACTGAAAAGTACAGATTGGCCCACAAAAAGTGAGCCCTCACACAGTCCTGTATACATAACTACAAAAAAGTTATAGGGGTCAGAATAAGGTGATAAAATGTATTTCTTTTTTTTTTTCCCCTCAAAGGTTTTAATTTTTTTCAGTATTAAAACACTGAATAAAAATTATACAAGCGTGGTATCATTGTAACTGTTCTGACCTGGAGAATGAAGAGAACAGGTCAATTTTACCACATAGTGTACGGCCTAAAAAAAAAAAACCCTTTGTCAGAATTGCGTCCCCCCCCCCCCCCCCAATTCTACCTCATTTGACTTTTTTTCCCGCTTCCCACTACATGACGTGTAAATGTAAATGGCGCCATTAGAAAGTACAACTTGTCCCGCAAAAAATAAGTCCCCATAAGGCTATGTGAACGGAAAATTAAAAAGTTAGGGCTATGGGAAGGCGGGGAGTGAAAAACGAAAACACAAAAATGGAAAATCCCAGGGTCCTGAAGGGTTTATTATTGATGGTCATCAATTGGATGGGCAAGGGTCTGATTTCCACTTTTTAAATACATGTGCTATGTATATTTTATTGTTTTAATACCAAAAGTTGTATGTGGTTTTCATTTTAGATTTCTTTGCTCTTTAAAGATCCTAATTAACTTAGTGGCCCACAAGGATTCTTTTCTGTTTTCTTAAAGGGGGTTGTCTCAGTGCAGCAAATGGCATTCAAAATGTAGACCTGGTTAATACCAGGCACTTATTAATGTATAGTGATTGTCCACATTGCCTCCTTTGCTGGTTTGATTCATTTTTCCATCACATTATACACTGCTTGTATCCAGGGGCTACTACCACCCTGCAATCCTACAGGAAAATCTGCACGCATCCGCACGCAGTTTTTTTTCCACGCGGGTGCGAAGCGTTTTGATGCGTTTTTCACGCGAGTGATAAACTGTTTACAAACATCTCTAAGCAACCATCAGTGAATCACTCATTGCATCCGCACTTGCGTGCGGAGGCAGTGCGTGATTCACGCAGACCCATTCACTTCGAATGGGTGCGAGAAAAACGCAGAATATAGAACATGCTGCGATTAGTCACGCAACGGCGAACTGATGCGTGAAAAGCCCCATTGAAATGAATGGGTCAGGATTCAGTGCGGGAGCAATGCGTTCGCATTGCACCCGCGCAGACATCTCACCTGTGTGAAAGGGGCCTAAGAGTCAATATGGAGAATCGGAATACCTTAGTAAGTGCCTTGTATTAACCATGTCTACATGATAAATGCTATTTGCTGAAGTGAGACAACCCTTTTAATGCTTCTTTTTTTTTATTTATTTTTTATTCTCATTTCAGCTGAAGACTCATTCCTCTCTGCTATTATTAACTATACCAATAGTTCAACAGTGCACTTCAAACTATCACCAACATATGCGTTGTATATGACCTGCCGGTATGTATTGTCTAATCAGTACAGGCCAGACTTCAATCCTGCTGAACGTACTCACAAGGTTATTGCCACTGTAAACAAGATGGTTAGCATGATGGAAAGCGTTATACAGGTGAGAAACTAGAGTAATTAGCTTATCTGTCATTGGCTGCCTGCACATGTGTATTCCAGTCGTGGGATCTGTATATGGAATACCATTAATAGCTGCTCCTGTACCTGCTATTTGAAACAGTAGCAACTACAGGTGCAGTTAAAAAATGAGCAGTAATTCAAATGTGGATTCCGTCGCTATACTGCATAATGTATGGTCACTGATGTTATAGGGCAACTAATATTAGGCTGCCAACACTGTTAAACATAGGTTTCCTATCTTACAAATGTTTAAACAATGTGTATCTATCTATGGCTACTTCCACACCTGTGGAGCGGGGCTCCGGCAGGCTGTTCCGGTGTGTGAACAGCCCGCCGGATCCGTGCTGCCGCAGGTGCATGTGTGTGGCTGGAATTGCGCTCCAGCCCCATTCACCCACCGGAACAGCCTGCTGAAGCCCCGCTCTGCAGGTGTGGAAGTAGCCTATCTTGGTGTTGTCACACATTAGGGCAGATTTACTGATCTGATACTTCATGGTGTAAACTTGTGCTGCTTGGAAACGCACCACATTTATCACATTGGCTTGGGCTGTATGATTAATCATGGCTGTCTAACTTAATACCAGCTATAGGCTTAGTGTTGAGACAGAAGTTTACACCAGAGTTCTGATGCAGTTTTGGTGGCAAATGCATCATATTAAGCCACACCCCTTTACTGTAAAGTGAAAATCTTTTTATTGTTAAGCCATGCACTTTTGTCAGACTATTCACAAATAATCTCTCTAAACCTAAATGCTAGCATTAGTAAATGGAGGTTATTGTGTCTGAATACCTTTTTATCTTTTTTGCATAAAGGCTGCCCCCTTGTTCGTGGAATTATCTCCAATCACGTACTTGGCCACCAAATATCTGTTTTAAAACAGCAGTTGCCCTGTGGCTATGATGCCTGCTTAGCTTACAAAGACCCAACATCCACCATACCATGTGTGGCGTATGTTGGGAATGGGTAAAACATTTCACATTTTTAACCCTTTAATGACCAGGCCTGAAAAGGCCTTAAAATGTTGTCCATGTTATTTTTTATTGATGTCCTATCAGGATAGATCATCAATATCAGATCGGCAGGGGTCCGACACCCCTGCCAATAAGCTGGTTGAAGAGAAGGCGCACACTGTGCCAGCGCAGCCTTCTCGTCGTTTATCTGCGCACAATAGCAGAGGTGAGCAGGTGTAAATACAAGAAGCAGTCCCATTCACTTCAATGGGATGGATCGTTCCTATACAGTTGAATAGGAACGAGCTGTCCGATTAAACCCCCGCTGATTTGATATTGACCTATCCAATAAAAATAACTTTGACAACCCCTTTAATGACCAAGCCAGATTTTTTGGACTTTATCAGAGAATAATTCATTAAGGCTACTTTCACATCAGTGTTTTTCCTCTCTGGTATTGAGATCCATCATAGGATCTCAATACCGGGGGAAAACTTGTCAGTTTTGTCCTCTTTCGTTGTCAATTGTGACAAAACAGAACGGAATGCACCAGAATGCATTCCATTCAGTTGCGTTCTCATGCAAGCAGAGTGTTTGAGTGTGTCATGGGATGTGGACCAAGACGGATCCGCTTTGAAACACAATGTAAGTCAATGGTTCCGGATCCGTTTTCTTGGACACAAAAGAAAACTGATCCGGCGTCCTTTGACTTATAATGATTTTAGTGCCGGATCCGTCATGGCCATTTTAGAGATAATACAACCAAATTCATTCATAACGAATGCAGATGGTTGTATTATCCTAATTTCCCTGGTTCTCTTCTGGCCTTTCTTTACCTGCAGTAACAACAATCTCTGCCCCTCTCCCTGCTCTGCAAAGGGAGTGAATACAAGTGCTGCCCTAAGTGACTTGTCTGCCTGCTAGGATACTCAGCAGCATGTTGTATGTGTCGGACTACAAGTCCCAGCTTTACAATGACACTGCTGATACACACAGGATCTTCCCCCTACCTTTCTTGTGCAATAATCTGCAGACCTTCTCTAGTCTGTCAGCTTCTGTGCCCAGCATTTGTCTCCTCACTGCCTGCAGCCCTGAGTCTGTGCTGGCTGAAGGGGTTAATGTTTTATCTGAAAGAAACCAAGGAGAGAGCAGACGGCAGAGAAGCCAGTGCAGGGGTGTGTAGCCAGCACAGTGAAGTCTTGTGTACAGACTTTTATCTACTTGTTCACGAAACATCAGCAGAGCAGGGGGAGAAAGCTGACATCACAGGTCATGTGACCCTCAGTGAAATCTGAGAAACCAGCAGCTTTAGAAGCACAAAGTGCATGGAAAAGCCGTTATATTTGACTAGTTAGAAACATACAAAGAACAAGAAAATAACTTGGACAACCCTTTTTAAGGTATTGCACATCAAAGTAATTCTAATTGTCTTTCCCCTCACACATTGTACTTTATTTAGGTGGTAAAATTAGACCTATAGAAAGTTGCATATATTTACTAAAAAATTTAATTATTTTAAAATGTATTTTTTTACGGCAATGTCCTATATACATGCAATACAAAAATGTTATCAGATATGTATTTCAGTTTGTTTATTTTAGAAGCACTTTTTTGAAAAACTTTACATTTTTGAACAGTTTAGAAGACTTCCTTTTTTTATTTTTTTATTTTTTTTTTTTTACTTTTAACATTTTGAAATGTAATGTTTCCTGCACCAAACCAAGTTTGCAGGGGCACACAGGTTTCAGAATGATTGAAAATGCCCAAAGCGTCAACATTTTGAATTCTAGTCCCCTTAACATATCTAGCGTGTAGTGAGTATTTTAGTAAAAAAGTTTAGTAAAATTAATTGACCAGCAAGTGAAAAAAAATACAATTTTTTTTCATATGTCTCCTTTCAATGACATATTGTTTGCACAGTGCAAGTAAAAATGAAGAAATGCACCCCATATTTTATCACCTGTGTATAAATATATGTCCTAAGTAAGGGGTGACATAAACAAGTGACAGATCCCCTGCAAAATGATGAGTCGCTTTCTTTAATTGACCCAGCCATTTTGCCAAAATCTTGTATGCAACAGCTCCTTTGTATGCGACTAAGTCCCTATTTTCATGAGCCCACCTGCCACCAATCTGCTGCTAATTTATATTATACATTATATATATTAAAACCTATCACTCAAAGACAGGTGGGGGGAGAGAGCAGTGAGCTTATGACTACGGGGACTTGTACGGCATGCGCTGGAGCTCTTGAGTATTTAGTGTAAGTGAGGGTAGCAAAAAACTAGTGACGCATTCCCTTTTAAGCCAACTGCAAATCCATTGGACTTTTCAGGATTAATTCTAATTTTCATAATTCTTTATGTAGAACTGTATACAAGGCTTTGATGAAATCCAGATAGGTAATATCCATGGCACCACCTTCATCCAACATCTAAGTGACACAGAAGTCAGAATAGTTTAACATAATTTACCCTCAGTAAAGCCATTCTGTTTTGGATCCAACAAGTTATTGGTTGTTAGATGGACAATTAGCTGCTTTTTCTGAAGAGTTTCCATTATTTTTACTGCTTCTACAATCTAACTGGCCTGCAGTTATCGGCCATTTTCTCTACCACCCTCCTTATGGATAGTAACAACTTTGGCTATTCTCTAATCATCAAGAAGATGACTGTAAAAGGGATTAGTTAAATAAATCAGTGAGAGGTGCCGCAATCGGGTTGCTGCTCCCTGATGTGGATACCGTATGGACTCATTGCTTTTTTTTTTTTAACTTCAAACATGCAAGTTGACCTAAAACATTAGTCTTCAACAACACTGGAGCTGAACTTTTAATCCTTTCCTGATATCCTCCGAACATGTGTTGAAGATGTCAGGTCTTTGAAGATTTTACACAAATTTTACTCAACAGAAAAAAATGCCATAGACTGCCATTGCAGTCTGTGAAATAAGGCTACTTTCAGACAAGCGAGTTTAATTTAAGAAACACTCTGCATGTGTAAGAGCGATTTCCAGTTCTGACCCCTGCTCCTCTGACAGAATCGCACAGCATTATGATTTATAATGCTGTGTGTCCCTGCAAGACCTCTGATCTATGAATTGTTCTGACATTTAGACATTGTAATTCAGGAGCTGCAGGCGCACTGGGAGGCACACACAGTATTATAGAAAGCATTATAATGCTGTGCAATTCTGTCAGAGGAACAGAAAGCAGAACGGGAAGTCGTGCTTAAAACACAGTGTTTCATGCAATGCACTTGCTCACCTGAGTCTGGCCTAACTGTTCATGTGTTAAAAGGGGAACTAAACCCTAATAAGACACAAATGCATTTAATCAATAGTGTGCACATAGATATGTCTTATAAGGTACTCTCCAAGCAGCTGTCATAAGCAGCTAAGGAAAGGCTAGGTGAATGTGCCTGATGTAACAAACACACACACAGCACAGGAAGTTCAGGAGAGGGACGGGGCTTAAGCATCCACTCTGAAATGGCAGATCAATCTGCCTGCTGTCCTTTAGGATTACCTGCCCTTGGTCCCGACAGCCACTTTCTCTCCCACTCCTGAGACCCATCATCTGCCTCCCAGCCTTTTTAACTTGCTCATTCCACTCCAGCCAGTTTCATTTTACCCATTGAGGCATACACACAACAGTTGGGTATTTTGCTGTCCGCAAATTGCGGATCCACAAAACGCAGATATCAGCCATGTGCATTCCATGGCTGGTCTGTAATGCAATAATAGGACATGTTCTATTTTTTTGAGGAACGGACACGGACTGCATAGGGTAATTTTCAGGGGTTGTGTCATGTGTTCATGTGCATAATGCCCAAGGTTGCAGTCACATGACCATTTGTGTTTTGCCATCAACAAAACGCAGATCTACAAACTGTAGGTGACATCAGTGTCCTATACTTTGCTGCAAAATGCTGCTCATCTGTATTTTGCATATCTGCGTTTTGCATACCACAAAATACTTACTGTTGTGTGAATGCCCCCTAATAATCAGAGGACTTGCTTTTCTCACAGGCGTACATTGGCCACTAAAATGGCATATCTATGTAAAAATTGCAGTTTTCACTTTGGCCATCTGCTGTGCATCAATTTTTGCAAAACACCTTAAAATGGGGGATCACATCTTGAGGTTTTCTTTTTTTAATTTAAATTCAAAACCTATGCCGTTGTCAGCCAATGATGTAACTAGGCCTCAAATCAATAGTGCTCTTTCTCTTCTGAACCTTTCAGAGTGCTCAAGCAGCAGTTTATGACCAAGTATGGGGTGTTGCCATATTCAGGAGAAAATGCATAATAATTTCTAAAATGCCTGTGGAGTCAAACCACTCAATACAACCCTTGAACATTTCCTTGAGGGGTGTAGTTTACAAAATGGTTTCACTTTTTAGGGGTTTTCATTGTAGCAGTACCTCAGGGTCTCTTCAATACAACATTATGCCTCAAAACCATGCAAGAGAGCAAGCCTGTCGGGACCAATATTAATAGGCATATTAATCTTATAGCCGGACAATCTGCTATATCTGTCCAAAACAGAATGGAGGTTTGGTAGGGAGATAAAAGGGTTAGTCAGAGTGAGGAAGACATCATCAGCGAAAAAGGAAATAGAAAACGATTTGTCTCTTACTAGGATACCCTGGATGTCCGGAGTATTGCGTATAAGTGCCGCTAAAGGTTCAATACTGAGGACATACAGAAGGGGCGATAACGGACATCCCTGCCTCGTTCCATTGTAAATCAAAAGGGGTGCAGAGTGGGCATGAGGCAGTCGAACTATCGTCGAAGGAGAGGAATAGAGGCCCTTTAAAGCATTTAAGAAAGGTCCTTGAAAGCCAAAATGGTGCAATGATCAGAAGTCCCAATTCAAGCGATCGAATGCTTTCTCAGCATCCAGGCTAAGAAATAGGGCCTCCCCTCCTCCCCTATTCGCGACATCCACCAGGTCAACCACCTGTCTGACTAAATCTAACAAATCCCACTTGATCTTTGTGGATCAAGTGGTGGAGCCACATGTTTAGTCTATTTGCTAGTAATTTGGTAAAAATTGTCAGATCTGAGTTTAGGAGGCTAATAGGCCAGTAACTAGCACATTCCTCCGGGTCCTTCCCTTGTTTAGGTATGACTGTCACGTACGAGCTTAACATAGTATTAGGTATCTCTTCTCCCTGCAAAAACCCATTGAACAGTGCCAACATATGGGGGATCAGAACCTCACCAAATGTCTTAAAATATGCATAAGAAAGCCCGTCCGGTCCAGGCGACTTTCCCTTAGGCAGATCAGAGATAGTTTCTGCGATTTCTTCCGCTGAAATAGGCTGGTTCAGGTGGGCTAGTGCATCAAGAGAGAGAGAGAGGGTAGGTGGCATTCTGTAAAGAAGTCATCTAGCAAAGTATTACATCTCGCTTAATCCGCTGGCAAAGTAGAAGGGAGAGAGTATAGTGTAGAATAATATTTGTGGAATATCTCAGCAACAGTTTTGGGGTGGTATTGAAGAATCCCCTGCGGGTCCCTAATTGCATGAGGAATAGAGGCAGCAGACCTATCTTTAAGTTGCCTAGCTAATAATGTGTGTGGTTTATTACCATAAGCAAAGTGCCGTTGCCAAGTATAGCGGATCAGCTGATCTGTAGAGGATGAAGCTATCGATTTAAGGCGAGCTCTTAGTTCTACTATTCGTTGCAGTACCCGCTTAGAAGGATGTACACACATCTTAAAACTACATACTTAAAATAGATCTCTGGTGATCAAGGAATACATAAGGCACATAGCCCAAGCAGGGGATACAAATGGAAGGTAAGGGTAAATAGTTAGTCAGTATACATACATGGATCAAAAGAAAACAATAAAAATTATAGATAAACCATACCAGCCACGATGCCCTGCGCCCAACGCGCTACTAGCTTCAAATACCTATACACATTAGGTTACCAAAGTTGGACAAAATGGACCATTTCAACCATAAAGATTATTTGTTGGAGAAATCTCTGAAATTGGCATGATGACTAAAATCAGCCTTTATTAATGATCCTTGGATGCGTAATTGTACAAAAGTACAGGTTAAAAAAAAGAAAATTAATGATAAAATAGATGTCCTAAATGGTATACAAAGAATGGTGGGCAGGACCATTTGCCTGGGATTGGTGAACTTTCCCTATTTCACCCTCAATATCCCTCAGCCCAGGGTCACCCCCAGTTATTCGTTGGAGATATTTTAAAGAGGTTTTCCAAGATCTTTTAACTGATTACCTATTCTCTGGATAAGTTATGAGTATCTGATCGATGGGGGTCCGACACACAGTACCTTTTGGTATCGGCTGTTTCAAAGAAGGCACCAAAATTGCAGTAGTGCCGCAGCCTTCTAAGGCTACTTGCACACTTGCGTTTGCAGGATCCGTTTGTGAGATCCGTCCAAGCTGTCACAAACGGATCCGTTATGATAATACCAGGGCTGTGGAGTCTGTAAGCCAAAGCCCCGACTCCGACTCCTCAATTTCCCGACTCCGACCTCCGACTCCCGACTCCGACTCCCTCATACATGGAGCATGTTTAAGTGATCACTTTAAACAAATTTGCATAAAATCAATAGTACAGATAAGTCATGACAAAAACAGTTTGTAATCTATCAGGCTTCTCTGGGTACAGCTCACTAAGGGCCTGATCAGAGGTGTATCTAGAGGTTCAGCACATGGGGGGGGGGGGGGGCGAAACATACTTGAGTGGGCCCCCCACTTATTGGCTTCCCAAACGCACGTTTCCAACTTCACAGGCACATACTACTAGTTGTGGTTATAATACTGTATTAGCAAGATGACTATATAAACTGCTAGATCATCTATGCTGTTAAGTACAGTACAATAGACTTTCTACATACCCTACTCTAAATACTCTACCACATAATGCAGTAAAATATAGGATTAATAGGAGTAAAAAAGGGAACTCCTATGTTAAAGGAAATCTGTCCCTAGCTTTTACATCACTAAACTAAGTCCCTTGCCCCCATCAGACCTCAGATCAGCAGAATGTGCCCCCATCAGACCTCAGATCGGCAGAATGTGCCCCCATCAGACCTCAGATCGGCAGAATGTGCCCCCATCAGACCTCAGATCGGCAGAATGTGCCCCCATCAGACCTCAGATCGGCAGAATGTGCCCCCATCAGACCTCAGATCGGCAGAATGTGCCCCCATCAGACCTCAGAGCGGCAGAATGTGCCCCCATCAGACCTCAGAGCGGCAGAATGTGCCCCCATCAGACCTCAGAGCGGCTTAATGTGCCCCCATCAGACCTCAGAGCGGCTTAATGTGCCCCCATCAGACTCCATAATGGAAGCGCTCACTTGTATTCGCCTGATTGTACTAAGGCCATCACTGCTGGGCCCCCCCCCCCCCCCCCCGAGGTATTGGGCCCGGAGCATCACCTCCCCCCTCCCTCCAGTAGCTACGCCTCTGGGCCTGATGTATGAAAACTGTCTAGGTCTAAGACTTTTTTTGTTGCCGATAGCAACCAATCAGAGCTCCCCTTTCATTTCTCCGGAACACTATATGAAATGAAAGGGGAGCTCTGATTGGTTGCTATGGGCAACAAAGAAACTTCTATACCTAGACAGTTTTCATACATAAGGCTCTAGGTGTTTTAAATCAGCAGCAGATAGAAGCCATGAGAGCAGCTAACCTCTCCAAACATGATCTCAGAGGAAACATAAAGCATACAGAGAGAACATGCACTGGACATAAAGGGCAGTACACAGTCATCTCAACTAAAAGCCTAAATCCTTAGATCAGGAATAGGACAGACATTTACAGGACATTTCATCATTTTCACAAATTTTTATAAAAATATATTCAGCACTTATTGCACTGAACTAAATGTACTAATTCATTATATATTTTAGGAGTCGGTCCATTTTATACCGACTCAGACTCCACAGCCCTGGATAATACAACCGTCTGCATCTGTTCTGAACGGATCCGTTTGTATTATCTTTTACATAGCCAAGACGGATCCGTCTTGAACTCCATTTAAAGTCAATATAGGACGGATCCGTTTTCTATTGTGTCTGAGAAAACGGATCCGTCCCCATTGACTTACATTGTGAGTCATGATGGATCCGTTTGCATCAGTTTCTTCATGCGGACACCAAAACGCAGCAAGCAGCGTTTTAGTGTCCGCCTCCAAAACCGAATGGAGACTGAACTGAAGCAAACTGTTGCATTCTGAACGGATCCTTTTCCATTCAGAATACATTAGGACAAAACTGATCAGTTCCTGACCGTTTGTGAGAGCCTGTGATGGCTCTCATGAACAGATCCTGCAAACGCAAGTGTGAAAGTAGCCTAACAGTGTTAACCAAGGTCATGTGATGTCATGTTCATCTGTCACATGGCCTAGGCTCATCCCCTTTGATACCAAACACAGCCACAGTACAATGTACGACACTCTGCATGGGCAGCTGAGAGAGGGCCGCAGAACTACTGCCTACTAGAGTACTAGTGCCTTCTCACAGATCTGATTGGTGGAGGTTCTGGGTGTCAGATCCCCACCAATCAGATACTGATGACCTATCTAGAGAATAGGTCGTGGGTTAAAGAAATACCCTTGATATAGCACACAGACCATGCTGATGTAAAGGATTTCGAATGGTCCTATGTAACACTTGGGTGTCTCACATCTCCCTTAAATGTGCCTGGAGTTGTGTGGCATTCTTCATCCGGTTCCGCAGGGCATTGTTCACAATGAAGCAGTCATCAGTGTGGGATGTGTCCATTTCTATGCGTTTCTGTGACTCCAGTCTCTCTATATCTCTGTTGCAACCTGCTGATTAAAATCTGTGACACTCTAAGCTCAGTGGCCACTTCTGTCTGAGAACATCCTGCTTGAAGCCTCGCAATTTCGAGGTACTGTTTCAGTTGTTAGGTGTCGTCTTGGTCTCATGATGTCAAAATGTAAACAGCAAGATGAGGAGTACTGTTTAAATACCAATTCTAATTGAACCAGGAAATTTATTGGGTGATTCATCAAACACCTGCTGTGAATTTTCCCATTAAGCTCCTTGTTAGAGAACAGCAAATTGTGCATGAACAGTTGGACATGTGCATTCAAAAGTTTAGAGAAGGTCACATTAACACCTTCGCGACCAGCACCGTACATGTACGGCGCTCGGGCGGTGCAGGGACATGACGCCCGCTCGCGAGTGCGGCGGGCGTCATGGCCGGCAAGTCTCTGCTGTTTCTAACAGCAGAGACTTGCCGCTTCTTACCTCCGTCGGCGGCGACTTCCAGGGCCTTCTGATGCCGTGATCACGGCATCAGGATGCGTCTGAACCCGGAAGCCTACGCTTCCGGGTGGTGTACAGACGCCCCGATTGGCCAATCGGGGTGTCTGTATACCATATGAAAACTATAATCCTCGCTGGTGAGGATTACAGTTTTCAAACTGCAATTCTTATTCTGGCCACTAGATGGCAGGCCAGGATAAGAAATGAGTAATTCATGGATTTAACTGCATCTAGTAAATCCATGATTGCTCATAAAGAAAAAAACAAAACACAATAGATCAGCTCATATTTGAGCTTTAAAATAATCACAAAAAATTTTAAAAAAATGTTAAAAAATATATAAAAAATAAAAAAGATATAAAAGTTCAAATCACCCCCCTTTCCGTATAAGTAAAAAATAAATGCCTAAATAACAATAAATATAGACATCATGGGTATCACCGTGACCGAAAACGCCTGTACTTTTAAAATATAAAAAAAAAAATTTCAATACAGCGAACTGTGTGGTGGAAAAAAGCGTCCAAATGGCGATTCGCCGTTTTTTTATTTAATTAAAAAATTAAATAAAAAGTGATCAAAAAGTCATACACACCCCAGAATGAGGCCCCGCAAAAAATGAGCCCCCATACAGCTCTGTACACATAAATACCAAAAAGTTATAGGGGTCAAGATATGACAAGGGAAAAAAAAAAAAGGGGCAACTTTCTAATTATTTTATCACCATCTAAACGCAGGAAAAACTATACATATTAGGTATTGCCTGATTCGTACTGACCAGTAAAATGAAAGTAACGGATCAGTTTTAATGCACATCGAACGCTGTAAATAAGAAACCCGTAGAACTGTAGCGGAATAGTGGTTTTCTTGCAATTTCACCCCATTTGGAATTTTTTCCCCGCTTCCCACTACACCATATGCAATATTAAATGGTGGCGTTGGAAAGTACAACTTGTCCCGCAAAAAACAAGCCCTCATACAGCTATGTGAACAGAAAAATAAAACAGTTATGGCTGTTTGAAGGCAGGGAGCGCAAAACGAAAATGCAGAACCGAAAAAACCTCCGGGGGGTGAAAGGGTTAAGTTAATCTGTAAAGGTTAGTGTGTGTTTTAGGTTCATCCTGAAATTTCAAAATTTCACCCGTAAGCCAAATATCCCTAATTTTTTTTTTTGTGAGTAGTGTGTGTGTGTGTATATATATATATATATATATATATATATATATATATATATATATATATATATATATTATACCTATAACAAAAAAACTACACACAGAAAACCTATCAGAAATTTCAATAGTCACTGCTGACAATATAAAGTGCATCTGCAATAGCAGCATTTAGCAAAGCCTCCAATAAATTACCCATAATGTGAGTCTGTCTAGTTTGGCATGATCCTGGACTTAGACTTGCATTATGGGTAAGGCTACTTTCACACTTGCGTTGTTAATTCAGGTACTGAGATCCGGCAGAGGATCTCTATACCTGAATTAAACTGATCCGTTTTGATTTTGCACAGTTCCGTTAGGATGCAGTTGTGTGATATCAAAACTGAAAAAAAACGATCAGGCACTAAATACATTGAAAGTCAATGGGTGACGGATCCGGTTTTTTAGGCTACTTTCACACTAGCGTTATGGAATTCCGGTATTGAGTTCCATCATAGGGGCTCAATACCGGAATAAAACACTTCAGTTTTGTCCCCATTCATTGTCAATGGGGGCAAAACTGAACTGAAGACAACGGAATGCTCCTGAAAGCATTCCGTTCAGTCTTCAGACCGGAGAGCAAACCGCAACATGCTGCGGTTTGCTCTCCGTACGAGTTATCTGCACCTAAACGGATCCGGAATGAACCCCAATGCAAGTCAATGGGGACGGATCCGTTTAGTGTGGACACACTTGTAAACGGATCCTTCCTCCATTGACTTTCAATAGCGGTTATTCCGGATCCGTTTAAAAGATGCTAAAGATAATACAACCAGATCCGGAATTACAGATCCACAAGGTTTGTATTATTCAGTACCGATCCGGCGGGTCCCTTCACCCGCCGGATCCGTACTAACGCTAGTGTGAAAGTAGCCTTAGGCTACTTTCACACTGGCGGCAAGCCTGATCCGGCAGGTGAAGGGTGCTGCCGGATCAGGCCTGCTGCAGTGACATGTGTGGAGCCGGAACCGCGCTCCGGCCCCACACATGTCACACAGTACATACATACACATAAACCTACACACACATATAGACAAACAAACACACATACATACTTACATGCTCCCCGGCAGGTCTTCGGAGCGTCAGAGGGACAGGACGGCTCACACAGGTCACGATTCCCCACAGCGCCCTCTGCTGGGCGCCTGGTGGAATCGCCTTAGGCTACTTTCACACTAGCGTTTTAAAATTCCGGTATTGAGTTCCGTCATAGGGGCTCAATACCGGAATAAAACGCTTCAGTTTTGTCCCCATTCATTGTCAATGGGGACAAAACTGAACTGAAGACAACGGAATGCTCCTGAAAGCATTCCGTTCCGTCTTCAGACCGGAGAACAAACCGCAGCATGCTGCGGTTTGCTCTCCGGTCCAGGCATCCGCACCAAGACGGATCCGGAATGACCCCCAATGCAAGTCAATGGGGGTGGATCCGTCTGGTGTGACCATAATGGTAACCGGATCCGCCCTCCATTGACTTTCAATGGAGTCCATTACGGATCCGGGTACACATAGACACATACAGACATACAAACACACATACATACTTACATGCTCCCCGGCAGGTCTTCGGAGCGTCAGGACGGCTCACACAGGTCACGATTCCACCAGGCGCCCAGCAGAGGCGCTGTGGGGAATCGTGACCTGTGTGAGCCGTCCTGACGCTCCGAAGACCTGCCGGGGAGCATGTAAGTATGTATGTGTGTTTGTATGTCTATATGTGTGTGTATGTTTATGTATGTGTATGTACTGTGTGACATGTGTGGGGCCGGAGCGCGGTTCCGGCTCCACACATGTCACTGCGGCAGGCCTGATCCGGCAGCACCCTTCACCTGCCGGATCAGGCCTGCCGCCAGTGTGAAAGTAGCCTTAGGCTACTTTCACACTTGCGTTGTTAATTCAGGTACTGAGATCCGGCAGAGGATCTCTATACCTGAATTAAACTGATCCGTTTTGATTTTGCACATCAGGATGCATCAGTTCAGTTAGGATGCAGTTGTGTGAAATCAAAATTGAAGAAAACTGATCAGGCACTAAATACATTGAAAGTCAATGGCATTGACTTACATTGGTTTCAGTACCTGATCAGTTTCTTTCAGTTTTTATGACCAGAAACAAAATTACAGCTTGCTGCGGTTTTGTGTCCGGTCATAAAACTGAAAGCTGCCTGAACTGAAGACCTCCTGATTCATCCACAACGGATCTCTTTCCATTCAGAATGCATGGGGACAAAACTGAGCAGTTTTTTTTTCTGGTATTGAGATCCTCTGCCGGATCTCAATACCGGAAAACCACAACGCAAGTGTGAAAGTAGCCTAATTCATTACTGGCTCTGTTACATGCTGCTATTGTAGATGCATTTTATATTGTCAGCAGTGACTCTTGTAATATGTTATTTACCCTTTGTGGTCTCTTCTGGTGATGCCAAATCTTTTCCCTGCATGGTTTTTAACGGGTTTTAAGACCATTAAAGGGGTTTTCCGAGTTATATATATTGATGACCTATCCTCAGGATAGGTCATCAATATCAGATTGGCGGGGGTCCGACACCCGGCACCCCCGCCGATCAGCTGTTTGAAGAGGAGGTGCGCGCCGTATCAGCGCTGCCTCCTCTTCACTGTTTACATGCTGGCCGACACGGGGGTAGTGGTGAGTAGGTGTAATTACGCCTCAGTGCCCCATTCATTTCTATGGGAAGAATCGCTTCCATAGACTTGTATGGAAGCGATTCTTTCCATAGAAATGAATGGGGTGGTTAGGTGTAATTACACCTACTCACCACTACCCCCATGTTGGCCAGCATGTAAACAGTGAAGAGGAGGCAGCGCTGATACGGCGCGCACCTCCTCTTCAAACAGCTGATCGGCGGGGGTGCCGGGTGTCGGACCCCCATCAATATATATATATATATATATATATATATATATATATATATATATATATATATATATATATATATATATATATATATATATCTCGGAGAACCCCTTTAAGGCCTTGTTCACACATCAGTTATTTGATCAGTTATTTCCATCAGTTATTGTGAGCCAAAACCAGGAAAGGAGCCTACTCAGATAAGGTATGATGGAAAGATCAGCACCTGTTCTGTGTTTTTGACCCAGATCTGGTTTTGGCTCACAATCACTGATGGAAATAACTGGTCAAAAAACTGATGTGTGAACAAGGCCTAATAGGAAGTCTGTTCCCGCTAGAGTCTTAACTTCCACTCATAATACAAAATTTGAGGCTTCGAACAGTAGCCTTTTGTCTATTAGTAGGGTCCATTAAGGTGTCAATCAACGTGTAAACAGAGCCTGACCTAATGGAAATGGCGTTTTACCTTCTGAGCTGTACTTGTTCATAACTTGTCTGTAATATTTGTTTACAAGTTTCTCTCTGTTTTGCTTGATTTCCTCATCTGTTTTTCTACAGGAAGTAGACCAGGGTGACCAGGTAGGATATGGCAAACCCAACTACTTCAGCTTAGCTCAGTCTCATGCTGCTTTCATATATGAATACAATATTCTTTTATAAATGGCTGAACTGACCAGTTCATAACACTCATTCAGCGACTGGGGTTGTGCTGTACTAAAAATTTTTGGACTTTGTGATTTATTTTTTTTTGGCATTCCATAATCCTCTGCTTAATGCACTTCAATGTGGATATAATACAAGTTTGTTTTTTTTTCTTTTTTTTAATACCTTTAATTTATTTCTGGTTCCTATTTCTTGGGTCTCATCTAACCTGGCCCAGTATTCTTATGGTTGAGAAATGTGATAAACCAGTACCAAGTATTTGTGGCTGAGCACTTTGCTTAATCGGTGGAGGATACTGTATTTGCTTGGGCACACATGTTCTAATTACCAGATCTGTCATTAGTTTCCACCTGAATTAACAGACTTGCATTTTAACACATTCATATGTAAAGATTTAAAAATGTATATATAAAAAAACCTGTCTGGTTATTAGCGCATGTAGTGGTACCGGTTTATCTGTGGTAACCTTTCTCTCATTTAGAAGGATGTAAACTGTTAGTGTTGTATTTGAGAAATATATCTGGCTTTTTTCTTTATTTATGCAGAAGCAAAAGAATATTGCTGGAGCACTCGCTTTCTGGATGGCAAATGCATCAGAGTTACTTAACTTTATAAAGCAAGACAGAGATCTCAGTCGAATCACATTAGATGCTCAAGATGTGTTGGCACACTTGGTTCAGATGGCATTCAAGTAAGAATTTTTACTTTATGTTCTATGTATTGGACTTTCGAGATTAACTGGAATTCATTTGCATACCTATTTACGGTAGTTATTATCTGACCTCTCTTTTTCCAGCTGCTGTTGTATATTATAATGTGTTATTCCTTGCTCTAGCTTTTTGCTAGTAATAAAACTGTTAGTGAATCATATTGTATTAGGTGTCTCATGCCGTCTTGTTCGCACAAACTTCTATCAGCCCATGGTTTCACACCTTCCTTTTGCCTAAGAACAATCCTGAGACATTGCCTGCTTAGATCATCCCTGCTTTAGGAGTTCTGTGTTATATTCAATTTTTACTGCAATTTGTTAAATAGTCTTGATAGCTACAGTATATGTGTAATGTTCACATTTAACCCCATGCAATGGGAGGAAATATGTGAGAGGTAAGGCATGCTGTGCTTCCCCATTCATCAAAATTGTCTGTGAGAAATTGATCTGGTTGCCCATAGCAATTATTTATATTTACAGAGCCATCTAAGAATTGAAACATAAACTGAGATCACTTTCTGCCTTGGCCTAGCTGTGTCCTGGCTGGCTGAATGGTCCTGCCACATACGGGGCTGATTCTAGCTTCTCTGCTGTCTGAGAGAAAAATTTAGATGACACCCCCTCCTCCTCCCCTTCCCAGTGCCAAATTCTTAATCCAACCCCTCCCCCAAATCTACTGCGTGGATGGACATAGCACTGTGTGTATACAGTGCTATGAAAAATACAGGAGAATTCAGAACTACTTTCTTATTGCATTCAGTGATGTCTCCTCTGATGTAGATGTTCTCTTTCCTCATCTGATGACATGATGACTTCTTTAAGTCACGTCTTGTCTTAGGTTCCTCACTTTTCCTTTATCCTCATCCCTCCTAATGCCCCAACATTGCTATCATGCTACTATCCCAATACTGTGCCCGCTGTGCTCCCCAATAGACACAAACCATATACTAGAAAAAAATAAAATGTCATTGGGGAGCATTATTACTATGGAGTAATATGGCACAAAGGCCCACCTATAGTAATTTTCACACACTGGCCTCATTAGTGATAATGCTCCCCAAGACTGCTCCCATTAGTAGCATTGTTCTCCATATTGTGCCCAATAAAAATAATGCCCCCTATAGTGCCCCAGTAGCAATAAAGACACTCTATAAGGCACCACCATAAAGCCCACAGTAGTCATAAGGCTGCTTATAGTGTCCCCAGTAGTTTATGCACCGCTATAGTACCCCTAGTATTTAATATGCCTCCTATAGTATCACAAGTAATTAGAATGCTTTCTGTACTGCAACATGTAATTATAAAGACCCCTGCTCCATGCCATGTGATACAGGCTACAGGTCTCTTGTGGCTTGAGTTTCCACATCACGTTGCAGGTGGTCGCGATGACATTAGGATCTCCTGCGCTGGTCTCGGGTGGCATGTTAACAGCACTGGGTTATTTATGCAGTGCTTAATTAAAGAGTTGTTCAACCTTCTAATACATTTTTAAATTCTCTCCCCTCCCTGACACACCTGTGGTGTCAAGCATACTTTCCTGCTCTGTTCAGCTCCTTCGGTCCACTGCTCTCTTTGCCAAGCCCCTATTCCTGCATGTAAACGTCCAGCATAGACATGGGTCATGTGGGCCACTGCAGTGGAGCACGTGTCTTCTATACGTGCCAGATTACCTTCATTGACCAGAGTGCAGCAAAGAGAGCAGTGGACCGAAGGAGCTGGGACTCAGCGTCAGGGAGCAGGTAAGCATGCTTGACTCCACAGGTCCGCCAGGGAGGGTAATGTAAAGGAAACCCAGTCACCATGAAAATGCAATGTAAGCAAGAGGCATCATGTTATAGAGCAGGAGGAGCTGAGCAGTTTAATATAGTTTATAGGAAAAGATTCAGTAAAACTTAATATTTTATTCATTTAAGTTCCTGCTTTGAAATCAAGGAGGTGGCCCTATCACCGATGGACAGCCTTCCCTCTATGGTAGCTGTCAATCACTGATAGGACCACCTCCTTGACTTCAAAGTCTAGAATAAGCAGGAATATAAATGTATAAATTGCAAGTTTTAGTGAATCTTTTCACACAAAACTATATATAAATCCACTCAGCTCCTCCTGCTATAAAATGATGGCTGTATCTCAAACACTATGTGCAATTTTCCCTTTTAAAAACTTGTTAAAGGAAACGTGGCACCAATCTGCCAGTTAAAACCAAATAGTAACACCTCTCCTTTTTTCTAATCTGTTTTTATCATTTGATTGTAGATTTTTTTTATTTTATTTCCTGAATAATATAAAGGGGCTTCTATCTTGCCTAAGCTGTTCTTAACAGCATTTACAAAGCATTAAAAAAATTGCTTTATGGCAGCCCCATGGTCCATAGACAAAATGGTCAGGAGGGGACCTCCTTGACTTCTATTGGGAGAGTTTTCTAGGCATGCTCTGTGACCTGTGCAGAGTTCATTGTACAAGGAAAGAAGATAAGACTTTACAATCGCCTATTGTGAATGGTGGATCTTGTCTTATCTGTACACAGAGATAATATCATTACAGGCAGGATTAGAATGCGTTAAAGAGGCTCTGTCCCTAGGTTGTAACCTATGTACTTAAATACATAGGTTACAAGTCCTAGTGACAACTTTTAAAATCATACCTTTCATGCAGAGTTCTGCGCAGCGGTCGCGTAGAAATCTAAACTTTAAAACATATGCAAATGAGCCATCGGAGCACCGGGGGGCGGCCTCTTTCCTCTGGAGCACCGCTCCCCTGGGCCCGAGGCACGTCCCCTGTCTCTAATCACGCCCCCTCCTGTACTTGATAGACAACGCTAGACTGGTAAGTCTAGCACTGAACTCTCGCGCATGCGCCCTAAAATTTTACCGGCGCATGCGCAGAAGCGCTTTCAGGGTCTACACTGCAAGCGCTGTCTTCTCTTCTGCGCACGCGCCGTCACTTCGCTAGTCCCGTGAGTGATGGCGCGTGCGCAGAAGAGAAGACAGCGCTTGCAGTGTAGACACTGCAAGCGCTACTGCGCATGCGCCGGGAAAATTTTAGGGCGCATGCGCGAGAGTTCAGCGCTAGACTTACCAGTCTAGCGCTGTCTATCAAGTACAGGAGGGGGCGTGATTAGAGACGGGGGACGTGCCTCGGGCCCGGGGGAGCGGTGCTCCAGAGGAAAGAGGCCGCCCCCCGGTGCTCCGATGGCTCATTTGCATATGTTTTAAAGTTTAGATTTCTACGCGACCGCTGCGCAGAACTCTGCATGAAAGGTATGATTTTAAAAGTTGTCACTAGGACTTGTAACCTATGTATTTAAATACATAGGTTACAACCTAGTGACAGAGCCTCTTTAACTGCAGTAAAGTCATCTGTACAAACCAAGAAGTGGTGCCAATTATTACACATAGTGGCCAGTGCAAAAACTGCAGGGTTTTTTGTTTAAATATAAAAAGTGACATGGAAAATTAAAAATAACATAATCAAAAATGTAAAAATGTTAAACATTAAAAATTTCATTAAATAGCAGGTCCTTTTCTGATGACACATTCCCTTTAAAAGCTGAATTACCCCTTTAATCCGTCCTTTGGATCAACTTGCAGGATAACAGGCTGAACTGGATGGACAGATGTCTCATTTTTTTCAGCCTTACAAACCTATGTTACTACACAAGCAAACACTTAAATCGAAACTTAAATCAGATATCTGTGAACTATTCAAATTGAAAATCTTTATGGTTTTAAATTGTGTAAATTCGAAGGGAAGAGAATGATATATCAGCGGCCAGTGGAAATCAAAATCTTCGACCGAATGAGGGCTGGGTTCCAGATAACTTCAAAAATCAAAGTAAAGCATTCAAAATGCAAGCAGATTCAATTTGTGTGACATTTATTGTAACAACTCATAATTTGACTCATTAGTGTGTATGCCGGCCATGTGCCTGTAAGTACTCCCGACAATGTCTGGGTGTGCTCTTAATGAGACTAGGATCAGGGAGTCACTGAGCCACTGGACAGTTACTTGGTAGCATTAGATGCAATGGTAAAGGTTCTCAGTTGGATTTAGGAGCCAGTCAGTGGCATCAATGCCTTTGCCATGCAGATAATTGCCATTTCCTTTAAGTGTTTGGCCATCCAATTTGCAACTGTGATTCGGTGTGGATTGTATGGACCCTTTAATTGGGCGAATGACCACTCATTCTCTTCATGTAAATGTCCTGTGCAAACATACTACTGATCGCCCACATCAGTCGCATATTTATACATGTATCGCTTGTTTTCATGTAGCATAAAAGTGCTAGTTTTTTAGCTCCAAGACATTTACTGCATATAAATGCAAGTGATGAGTGTTAATTAGTGCTTATTATTTTTGTAAAATACCTTTTTAAAATACAAAAATTTTGTAAAAATACAATTATTGCTGATCAGCGCTGGTTACTGGGCAGAATATCTGGCATGTAAAAGGAAGCTAAGGGGGTAATTTATTAAGACCAGCATTTAAGGGGTTATTCTCATTTTAGACAATGGGGGCATATCGCTAGGATATGCCCCCATTGTCTTATAGGTGCGGGTCCCACCGCTGGGACCCGCACCTATATCCAGAACGGAGCCCCCGAACTGAATGAGGGCGCACTGCGCATGCGCAGCCGCTCTCCATTCATTTCTATAGGGCCGCCGAAAATAGCCGAGTGCTGGCTCGGCTACTTCCGTCGGCTCCATAGAAATGAATGGGAGTGGTGGCCACGCTTGCGCGCTGCGCTCCCATTCATTTCTATGAGCGCAGCGGGGAGCTGCGCCTGGTGGTGGGCCCGGACCCCCAGGCGCAGCGCTCCCCTCTCTGTTCTGGATATAGGTCCGGGTCCCAGCGGTGGGACCCGCACCTACAAGACAATAGGGGCATATCCTAGCGATATGCCCCCATTGTCTAAGATGAGAATACCCCTTTAAGACGCCGGTCAGTGGTCTCTTCATAGCTTTGGCGGATCCACCACAGCTTCTAAATATAAGAAAGCTTCTGAGCTGTCTTAAATTTACACCTTTTTCTACGCCTTTCTAATTTTTTGCCACTTTTTTTTTTCAAGGTTTTTGTTCTTTCTGTACTAAAATGCAAGAATACAGTTGTGGTATTTTTGTAATTGCATTGACCTGGAGAATGAAGGTAACAGGTCAATTTTACCACATAGTGAACACCAAAATTGCGGGGTTTTTTTTTTTTTTTTGTTCCAATCCCACCCCATTTGGATTTTTGGATTTTTTTTCCCCACTTACTACTATATTGGATGCAACCGTAAATGGTGCTATTAGAAAGTACAACATGTCCCATGAAAAATAAGCTCTCATAAGGCATGGGAATGGAAAAATAAAAAAGTTCTAAGCAAATTAATAAATACCACATAAACTATTCTGGAGCAACTTTTCTTAATACTGTGCATTATGTATTTTCTCAACTGGGTGTTACAATTTCCCTTATCAAAGCGGTGTATTAATATAGCCTGGCATTGTCAGCACTAGTAGATGGTGTCAGACCTTGTAGAGACTCATTCCCAACTAGTAACATGCAAATGGCAATGTACTTATAAACTTCCTGTAGAAATAATAGAGTAATTGCACAACATAGGGTTTGGGGAAAATATGTATTTAATTAACTCCCCTTCACTGTCGGAGTATGTGCCTAATATATGACGAAGAGCATGCTTCGTAATCTAATCGGCACATCCTCCGGCAGTCCATGCACATAAACTGAAATCTATGGCAGCGCCTATCTGCTGTAGATTACTATCTTCATTTGCATCCGAAAACTACCAACAATTTGTTGTGGCTGCTGGCCAGTCATCTCCCCTCCCGACCAAGTGAAATGGGACTCCTATTTTTTTCATTGGTAGGCTGTGGTTTACTGCCACAATGGTGTCTTTTATTGGTTCGGGCTCATGAACTTCAGTGTGGCCTCCCTTTTGAAAACATTGAGAAGTGGATTCCACGCAATGACTAGTGGAAAATTTCCACTATTGAAAAGCATCTTACCCTGAGGCCAGACACACACACAGCAAGTTTCTTACATTAAACTTGCTCATGTGTGTCTGGCCTAGGAGTTCTTGTGGAATCCATGTCTTCATTGATCTGAGCTATTTTACCAGCACATGGGAAACCAGCACAATATTATTAGGCAAGTGGTTTTAATGTTTTGTTTGATTTAGTGTATTTGAGTCGAGGAAACTGGTGATGGTCCCAAACACGGGAATCACTATTTCTAAACTGTATATAGTTATGTGTTTAGTGGGTTGTGTTATACCTATTTATAAAGATACATTAGCATACTTTAGCACACATTGGTACAAATGGTGACAAAGGTTTTAAATTTTTTTTATTGTATTTTATATTTGTTTTTCCATTTGTTTAAAATAAATCTCAATTTTCTTCCCTTCTTATCTAGATATTTGGTGCATTGTTTGCAGTTGGAGCTGAGCAACTACATGTCTACATTTTTAGATGATCCAGAAGAAAACCACTCTCAAAGACCTAACATAGGTTAGAAACAAGTACCAAAGCAAAATCTCTATCATGTGTAAAGGGGTATTCCAGTCTTCCAACTGCTGGACACTGAATCATCCATATACTTTAATACAGAGGCTTGTGCACATGTGCATGACTCTCTCCAGCAAACTCTATAGAAACAATGGAAAGAACCAAGCACGCAATGATTGGTTTTGCCTCACAGATTTCAGTGGCAAGTAGTGTTTGTGTACAGCTCTCTTAAAAGTTTATGGTCCCCTGTTCTCCAGATAGATGTGGCATATCTGTACCCTTTAAACATTTATTTTTGCTAGAACTGTCATACAAATAATTTGTATGTATAGTAATCCACGGTCTCTACTGCCTTACCTTCAAACATTCTTGCATTTTGGCACTGTAGGGGTTGATCATATTCATTATTTTTTTATTTTTTTTTTTTTTTTTGTTAAAGGGATTTTCCCATGTCAACATAACTAGGAGTGCCAGATGTTGTGGGTTGCACCTCTGGGACCATCTTCTATCTGCAGAGCGCTCTCTATTTTTTGATAGTCAAAGGCCCACAGCCGTGAATGGAGAGAGAGACACACACACAAGCACTGCCACCTCTTCATGCACTTCTATAGAACTGCTAGAAATAGCTGCGCCGACACAGGGCCGGTGCTGTCAGCGCTGACTGATTCGTGCAAGGTGCATATTAAAATATATAAATATAACATAAAATGCCCCTATACAGAGCTCCCCATAAAAAAAAAAAAAACACTTTCTTTGTGGCCACAGTAGATGCCCCCCATAATCTGCCAAGAAGTGCCCCCAATAATGTGCCAGTAAGAAGTGCCCCAATAGTGCCACCAATAATGTGCCAGTAGAAAAACGCCCCCATAATTGCCCACACACTGCCTCCAATAATGTACCAGTAAGAAGTGCTCTCATATGTGCCAGTAAGTAGTACCGCCCCAGTGCCCCAATAATGTGCCAGTAAGAAGTGCCCCCATATTATGTGCCAGCAAGAAGCGCTCCTCTCCTGTATTGTACAAAAAAAAATTAAACACTTATACTTGCCTTCTTCAGGCTGGCAGCGATGCGATGGAACAGAGGAACGGGCAGGGGAGACTCCTCTTCCCTGCCGCAGCACTATTCATCTGTATCGGTGTCCTGAGGACGGCGATACAGATGACTACGGAGATGAGCGCTTCCACAATGGAAGCACTCATCTCCTTGTCCCCTGCCACCACCGCCGCCCTCCACAGGTGACCAGAGCCCTGGTTGCCATGGCCTGGCAAGCATCCATTCAGGGCCCGGTCCTGGGCCGCGGATGAATAGGTCATCAATAACAGATCGTCGGGGTCCGACACCCGGCACCCCTGCGATCAGCTGTTTTTTGTCTTCATTGTTTACACTGCTCGCTGTAACATATATAGCGGTTAGCAGGTGTAATTACACCTAACCACCCCATTCATTTCAGTGGTAAGGCTCGTTCCCATTCAAGTGTATATGAGCGATTCGCCCCATTGGGGCGGCTTGGGAGTAATTACACCTGCTCTCCGTTACGTATGTTACAGCAAGCAGGTAAACAATGAAGGGGAGGCAGCGCTGGTACAGCGCGCGCCTCCTGTTCAAACAGCTGATCTGCGTGGGTGCCGGTTGTTGGACCCCCGCCAATCTGATATTGATGACCTAACTCAGACCCCTTTTAAGGAGTGGGGTGCTATAGAGGTCAGTGTTAAGGGGGTGGGGTGTTGTGGAGGTCACATTTTAAGGGAATTGAGCTCTGTGGAGATCACTGTTGAGGGGGCAGGTTATTTTGGAAATCACTGTTAAGGAGACGGGAGTACTGTGGAGATAAAAAAATAAAGGGGCAACCGATGTGGAGGTCACTTTTAAAGGGGCGGGCACTGGGGGTCACTGTTAAGGGAGCGGGGTACTGTGGCAGTCGCTGTGGAGGTCTCTTTTAAGTGGGCAGGGAATGGTGGTGGTCAGTTAACATGCCTCCCAAGTGTCCCTCTTTTGGAGGGACAGTCCCTCTTTTTGACCCAAGTCCCTCTGTCCCACTTTGATCCTTAAATGTCCCTCTTTTTCACCTGGGAAATTAATGCATAAATGTGCATTACTAAATTTACTAAATTGCTCCTTCCTAAACTGTCTGTATGGTTTCTACCTGTATATTAGACCATAACTTGATTATTTTGTGCAATTTCGACCTTAAAATATCTATAATCTGATATGTGTTATTATTAAAGTGAATATTGAAGCGCAAGCGAAAAATTATCCTAGGGGCTCCACATGCTGTAAAAAACTAAAGGAACTTATACTCGCCTAAAAGATCCTCAGCTGCTGCAGTTGTGACTGAGTCAGTAATTGTGCTTTTGGCGGAATTGGAGGCATGGCCTAATATGAAAAAAAAACTGCACCTAAAACCATTATGGGCACCGCACGAATTGTCCCTCTACAATTTTTGAAAAGTTGGGAGGTATGAGTTAAGGGGACTGTAACCTATGGTCAGTGTAAGGGGGCAGGTGCTGTAGATGTCACTGTTCAACCCTTACACTCCCAGTGCCGTATATGTACGGCGCTGGAGCGATGTGGGAGCATGATGCACGTGCGGCGGGCGTCATGGCCGCTACTTACCAATATCGGCAATCGGTAATTTAAGGCATTCGATGCCGTGATCATGGCATCTATTAGCGCTAAAACCTGGAAGCGTGCGCTTCCGGTGTTGTGCAGACGCCCGTGTGGTCAATCGGGGTGTCTGCACTGGATCTGAAAGCTGTAAACCTTGCTGATGAGGTTTACAGCTTTCAATCTGCAATTCTTATTTTAGCCAGATGGCAGGCCTGGATAAGAAATGAGCAAAAGGGACTTAAAATTGAGTTTTAAAAATCCCTAATTGCTCAAAATGAAAAATGAAAAAACATTATATATATATATATATATATATATATATATATATATATATATATATATATATATATATATATATATATATATATATATATATATAGTCATATATGACCCTTTAAAATCACAAAATTTTTTTAAAAAATAATAAATTTATAAAAAATAAAAAAATATAAAAGTTTAAATCACCCCCCTTTCCGTATAATTAAAAAATAAATACCTAAATAACAATAAATATAAATATCATGGGTATCACAGCGACCGAAAACGCCCGTACTTTTAAAATATAAAAAAAATTTCCAATACGGCAAATTGTGTGACAGAAAAAAGGGTCAAAATGGCCGAATTGCCATTTTTTCACTACTTCTTACCCAAAAAAATGTAATAAAATGTGATCAAAAAGTCACGCACACTCCAAAATGGTATCAATAAAAACTATGGATTGTTCCGCAAAAAATGAGCCCCTAAACAGCTCAGTGGCTGTAACTAAAAAAAAGTTATGAGGGTCGGAATATGACGAAGTAAAAAAAAAATATATTTTTACACTATTTAAACATAACAAACCTACACATATGGGGTATTATTGTAATCGTACTTACCCAGAGAACGAAGGGCATGGGTCAGTTTTGCCGCAAACGCATCGCCATGGGAACAAAACCTGTAAAACAGTGGAGGAATAGTGTTTTTTTCCAATTCCCCCCCCTATATTTTTTACAGCTTCCCACAACATTTTATGCCATAATTAATGGCGGCATTAGAAAGTACAACTTGTCCTGCAAAAAATAAGCTCTCATACAGCTATGTGAACAAAAATATAAAAAAGGGCTCACAGAAAATAGAGAAGAAAAATGAAAACGCAAAACTGAAAAAAAAAAACTCCGGAACTGAAAGGGTTAAAATGTAACTTGTCATTACACTGCCAAAAATGAAATTTCGAACATAAGTGATGCTGAAGGGCAGATATTCATGAAGCTGTATGTTTCATTTAATTTTACCTTTCTGATGTCTGTATTCAGCCCTTAGCAACCGTATTTTTCTTTGCCTCTATTTCAGCATCTTTCTAAAATGGCCACTGCTGCACTTCCTGTGGTGATGTTTGCCCTGTCCTTGAGGCCATCCTGTATTTCCCTCACTTCCTAAGCCTTTGCTTTCCTCACATGAACTAGCAGGACCAATCAGAATGCAGATAACCTCCCCCACTAGCCCAGAGCACTGTGTATGCTCTCACATACAGCTAACCAGAGACAAGCCCTGCATTGCATGAAATCAGTAAGCATTTGTTTTAGCCTCTTAATAGTCACTTGTCCCTCATTATCTTCCACACTGACAGGGAGGGGGTGGGGGCTGCTTTAGCTGCTCATATCTCTGGTTTGGTACCAGCTTTGTATTTTCTGAAAACTGACATTTCAGGCTTTAAGACAATGCCAAAATGACATAATTTTTTTTCAGTACAAGGGGAGATGTCACTCATAGAAATCAGGATGCTGTGAATGAAGCTGAGAATGAAAGTATAACCAGTTTTTACTGCTGATTATTCCCGACTTGATTTCTAACAGTGATTTCTCCTCTGTGCATTGGACCAGAGCTCTCATTATCATTGGGCTTGAATGAAAGCCTGGACTGTCCTCTTTCAAACAAGCCAAGTTACATGTTTCTAGCTTGTACCATTCAGGAGATATCAGCCTGTAAAGCAGCCCACCCCCTCCACTTTCTGCCTCAGCCCAGCTCCAGGCACTCAGGGCTGAGCTCCTCCCCCCAGAGCTGATCCGTCTTATATTATCAGATAGAGAAGACGACCTGCACATGTGGCAACTCTCTGAGAAAAGAGCAGCTAAATAGGAAAGTAGCATGCATCTGTGGGGGTTATTAGCAGGTAACACTGAAAATGATCAAATTTTAAAGCACAAAAGCATTTATACAGCAGGGTGTACTATACCATTAGGGCATAAAAAATGAAACCGCAGTTACACAGTGGAGGTCACTGTCAAGGGGGTGGAATGTTGTGGAACTCACTGTTAAAGGGGCAGGCTGCTGTGAAGGTCAAAGTTAAGGGTGTGCTGCTGTGGAGGTCCCATTTTAAGGAGACGGGGCACTGTGGGAAGGGGGTCAGTAGATGGGGGCTGTAGATGTCACTGGTATAGTGAATACTTTCGATATCTTTTAACGACACACACAAACATTAAATGAAATAGAAGAAATATACCAGTGTGAAGCCGGGTCCTTCAGCTAGTAAACAATAAAAACAATAAACATATTAGGTATTGGCACATCCGAAAATGTCCGCACTATTAAAATAATTTCCATGTGCGATGTACGCTGTAACAGAAAAAAATTGAAAAACACACAATTTGATCAAAAAGTTGTATTTACCACAAAAATGGTGGCAATGAAAACTAGAGTTCGTTCTGTAAAAAACAAGCTCTCATAGAGCTCCATGGATGGAAATTTTAAACCATTGTCAGAAAATGGCGACGCAAAGAAATTTTTCTTTTTTTATATAGTTTTTTCTTTTTTTTCAACATTGTAAAACCAAATAAAAACTATACAAGTTTAGTATCACTGTAATCATATTGACCCGCGGAATAAGGATGTCATGTCATTTTTTAGAGCACAGTGAATGCCACAAAAACCCCAAAAAACCTTGTCGGAATTTTTTTTTTTCTTTTCAGATTTACTTCACAGAATTTTTTCCAGACATAGTAACATAGTTTGTAAGTCTGAAAAAATACATCTGTCCATCCAGCTCAAGCTGTAATCCTGCAATTTCATTCAGAGGAAGACAAAAAAAGCCCTGTAAGGTAGAAGCTAATTTTTAGTGGTAAATTCCTTCCCTCTCCCAATCAGACAATCAAAATATCTCCTTGGATCATGAAACCCTTCTCCAGAAATCTAATCTGTAATGTAGTGAGGGTATGCAGAAACAAAAATGGTCTTGGTCTTGAAGGGGTTAATACTATAACAAAATCAAAAAACCGAGACAGATTTCTTTCACCATATTTTGACTTCTATAACTTTTTTTGCATTTACATCTACGATGCAGTGTAAAGCCTTTTTTGCAGGGCAATCTGTAGTTGTTATTGATTTTGGGTATGTATGGGTTTTTGATCTCGTTATTGAATTTTTTGGGGAAGAAGTTAAAGCAACCAAAAATGATAATTAAGGCTTTTCAATTTTTTGCTGTTACAGTGTTGGATATAACACTACAAGATAAAAATAACTTACCAGATAAATATTTCTATATTTTGATAGCTTGAGTAATTTTGGACTCGCTGGTAATTTTTTTTTTTTTTGTTTTGTTCGTGTTTTTTTTTTTTAAATATATCTAAAAGGGTGATTTTAAAGGGAGTCTGTCACCTCGTTTTCACCAGTATAACAGCATTACCTCACTGAAAATTGCAAACACACTCCATACATACCTGTGTGCACTTTGTGTCTGTATTCCATGTCCAGGAAAAGCACTTGTTATGCTGGACAATTGCTCCCAAGTGCCCAGCTGAAAGAAGTGAAAGTTAAAAACAGCTTTCACTCCTGACTCGATTTCTAACAGCGGTGTCTTCCAATATAGTGGAATTACTGCTGTGTTTCTAGTATCGCCAACTTTCAAACAAGGTCAAGGCCATATTTCCCGCTGCTACCAATCCCAAGATATGACCAGCTAAAGCAGCCCGGCCCATCTTCAATCTGATTTGCTTTGGGCACTTGGAGCAGCAAAACTGTGCTCTTAGGAGCTGTTTTCCAGCATAATAAGTGCTTTTCCTGGACATGTAATACAGACACATAGTGCACGCAGGTATGTCTGGAATGCGTTTGCATCTGTGGGGCACTGCTGTTAGTTATATTGGTGAAGATATGGTGACAGACTCTGTTTAAAAGTTTAATTCTTTTGAATTCTTTTCTACTTTTTTTAAAAATACATTTTTAGCTCCCTCTTGGAAACTTGAATGTGTGCTCATTGCTTATACCATAGACTGCAAAGGTTTACCTTTTGCAGTCGATGAAAACATTGCTATTTTCCTTTTGAGCCCTGGTTGAGTCTGAATGAGGAAAATAATACACAATCAGTATATGAATGTAAAGAGAATGGAGAAAACCCATGGCAGACTCTGCTGCTGTTAAATGGGGGAATTACAAACTCAAAGGCATTGGTGTCTGTTAACACAATAGTTTCGGCTGCTGTATTCGGCATACAAAGGTATCTTAAAGGGGTTGTTTCACTTCCGCAAACAGCATTTATCATTAATGCACTGTGATTGTCCACATTGCCTTCTTTTGCTGCTTGATTCATTTTTCAATCACATTCTAGAGGGGTTATGGCCACACTGCAGTCCAGCAGTGGTGGTCGTGCCTGCACACTATAGGAGAAAGTGCTGGCTTCTTTGGTGGCCAGGACCATGGCATAGGCACACGTTCGCAGAAGCTGGCCCCAGATACGAAGTGGCCAGCAGCTGGCTGTCCTGACCGCTTCGTACCTGTGCTGCAGTGGTGGCCGTAACCCATGGAAGTGAGCAGTGTATAATACAATGGAAAATGAATCAACGCAGCAAATGAGGCAATATGGACAATCACAATACATTAGTAAGTACCTTGTATTAACTTGGTCTACATGATAAATGCTATTTGCTGAAGTGACACAACTCTTTTAAATCAAGGAAAAAACTAACGTAAATATAATTTTTTCATTTCAAGGGATTAAAAAATGTGTAAAAGATGTTTAAATGCAGTATGATTTATCACTTACTAATGTGTTGGTAAGCTACTTAAACATGTGGTCACATGACTGAGATGCTGGTGTTCTCTGCATTCCTCTCGCCCTGAGGCAGGGGCGGATTGGCCATAGACCTTAAAGGGAAACTTCCCGGTGGGCCAATGCCCAGGGGGCCACCTGGGCCCTCCTCACGGCCGGCCAGTGGAAGTTTTTGGGGATGTACAGTACAGACCAAAAGTTTGGACACACCTTCTCATTCAAAGAGTTTTCTGTATTTTCATGACTATGAAAATTGTAGATTCACAATGAAGGCATCAAAACTATGAATTAACACATGTGGAATTATATACTTAACAAAAAAGTGTGAAACAACTGAAAATGTCTTATATTCTAGGTTCTTCAAAGTAGCCACCTTTTGCTTTGATTACTGCTTTGCACACTCTTGGCATTCTCTTGATGAGCTTCAAGAGGTAGTCACCTGAAATGGTATTCCAACAGTCTTGAAGGATTCCCAGAGATGCTTAGCACTTGTTGGCCCTTTTGCCTTCACTCTGCGGTCCAGCTCACCCCAAACCATCTTGATTGGGTTCAGGTCTGGTGACTGTGGAGGCCAGGTCATCTGGCGTAGCACCCCATCACTCTCCTTCTTGGTCACTTAGCCCTTACACAGCCTAGAGGTATGTTTAGGGGTCATTGTGCTGTTGATAAATGATGGTCCAACTAAACGCAAACCGGATGGAATAGCATGCCGCTGCAAGATGCTGTGGTAGCCATGCTGGTTCAGTATGCCTTCAATTTTGAATAAATCCCCAACAGTGTCACCAGCAAAGCACTCCCACACCATCAAACCTGCTCCTCCATGCTTCACGGTGGGAACCAGGCATGTAGAGTCCATCCGTTCACCTTTTCTGCGTTGCACAAAAACACGGTGGTTGGAACCAAAGATCTCAAATTTAGACTCATCAGACCAAAGCACAGATTTCCACTGGTCTAATGTCCATTCCTTGTGTTCTTTAGCCCAAACAAGTTTCTTCTGCTTGTAGCCTGTCCTTAGCAGTGGTTTCCTAGCTGTAATTTTACCATGAAGGCCTGCTGCATACAGTCTCCTCTTAACAGTTGTTGTAGAGATGTGTCTGCTGCTTGAACTCTGTGTGGCATTGATCTGGTCTCTAATTTGAGCTGCTGTTAACCTGCGATTTCTGAGGCTGGTGACTCAGATGAACTTATCCTCCGCAGCAGAGGTGACTCTTGGTCTTCCTTTCCTGGGGCGGTCCTCATGTGAGCCAGTTTCTTTGTAGCGCTTGATGGTTTTTGCGACTGCACTTGGGGACACTTTCAAAGTTTTCCCAATTTTTCGGACTGACTGACCTTCATTTCTTAATGTTATGATTGCCAATCGTTTTTCTTTACTTAGCTGCTTTTTTTCTTGCCATAATACAAATTCTAACAGTCTATTTAGTAGGACTATCAGCTGTGTATCCACCTGACTTCTGCCCAACACAACTCATGGTCCCAACCCCATTTATAAGGCAAGAAATCCCACTTATTAAACCTGACAGGGCACACCTGTGAAGTGAAAACCATTTCAGGTGACTACCTCTTGAAGCTCATCAAGAGAATGCCAAGAGTGTGCAAAGCAGTAATCAAAGCAAAAGGTGGCTACTTTGAAGAACCTAGAATATAAGACATTCTCAGTTGTTTCACACTTTTTTGTTAAATATATAATTCCACATGTGTTAATTCATAGTCTTGATGCCTTCAGTGTGAATCTACAATTTTCATAGTCGTAAAAATACAGAAAACTCTTTGAATGAGAAGGTGTGTCCAAACTTTTGGTCTGTACTGTATTTTGTGATGGACTGTGATATTTGGCTCTGGGTTGGTATAATGTGCCAAAATGTGCTATTGCTGGCCCTGACTTCCATCAATTTGGACCCGACTTCAAAATGGGGCCACTTTTAGTATTTTTTCCTGGGCCACTTTAAGTTCCCAATCCAACCCTGCCCTGAGGTACGGGAAGTAACATATTTTATCCTTTTTTATCTTGTTTGTAATTTTGTAAATGGGCTGTATTGTTGAGGGCGTGTCACTTACTGTTGATGTGATGCCTGTTATTTGAATAACTTTTATTGTACTGCACATTACTTTAAAACAACCTTCAAGTACAAAGTTTAAAAAATATTTCTGACATTTAAAAGTCCTCAGCTAATTTTTTTTTTCCATTAAATTTGACTTTTTTCTTTTTGTTTTTTTTTGGTCATTTTAGATGAAGTTCTGCATACTTTGACAGGAGCAATGTCTCTTTTGAGGCGTTGTCGAGTGAATGCGGCCCTAACTATACAGCTTTTCTCTCAGCTATTCCACTTCATCAATATGTGGCTATTTAACCGGCTGGTCACTGACCCTAACTCCGGCTTGTGTTCGCATTACTGGGGAGCCATAATTCGTCAGCAACTAGCTCATATAGAGGCATGGGCAGAGAAGCAAGGTTTGGAGCTAGCAGCTGACTGTCACCTTAGCAGAATAGTTCAGGTAAGTACTGTGATAAAATTAGAGGGATTACAACCAGATAATAAAGGACTATGAGTTTATTCGTTATGTTGCAATGAACACTAATAGAAAATATTATATTATGCCTGTATATTTTCTAAAAGCAGGGACTAAAACTATATAAAAATTCCACCTGTTTAGGTGGTTTTTAAATTTTTCAAAAAATCATGCTGATGGCTAAAAATTAGTTCAGGTTGAGCAAAGTTTATGCACTGGACATAGCTTCACAAAACCCCAAAACTGAAGGTAGCATTTCCAAGTTTTTAATAAACTGTCATCAGTATCACATTGGTGTGGCTATGAGATCAGGTATAATGAAAAGATCTGCACCTGTTTGGTGTTTTTGACCTGCACCTGGTTTTGGCTCACAATAACTGATGGCAATAACTGATCAAATAACTGATATGTGAACGACCCCTTAGTGGTAAAAATAAACTTAGTTTATGGAGATAGAATCAGAAAGTTCTGTCCACTCTATATTGGCCATGCCAGGTTACTGCAGAACATTCATCGACACGGTATCAATATCAGATAGTTGGAGGTCCAGCATCCACCTTGGAGATAGGTCATCAATATCTAATACCCAGAAAAAAATTTAAGAGGAAGAACAGGATTAGACTGCTTAAAAAGTCCAGATGACCATATTTGCAGTTTTTCGTCGCTACACCTCCCCAAAAATTTGAATAGAAAGTGATCAAAAAGTCATACACACTCCATGGTGTCATTGAAAACTGCAAATCACCCTGCCAAAAATGAGCCCTCACACAGCTCCATAGATGTAAATATGAAGGAATAAGAGTCAGAATATGTGATAAAAAGATATTAATATTAAAACACAAGAAAAATTATACAGTTGTGCTGTGATCATGCTGACCCAGAGAACAAAGGGGACAGGTCATGGGGAATTCTGTAAAAATAAAACTTTGACAGAATTGTGGTTTTTTTTTTTTTTTCAGTTTCGCCCCATATACATTTTTTTCCAGCTTTCCACCACATCATATGCAATATGAAATGGTGCCATTAGAAAGCACAATTGGTCCCGCAAAAAAGCAGTGTGTTAAAGGAGCTCTGTACTTTTATGTATTGATTGCAAATCCTTATGATGTTTCCACAATGTGTGATCAGTACGTTCATTAAAGGGGTATTCTCATCTTGGACAATGGGGGCATATCGCTAGGATATGCCCCCATTGTCCTATAGGTGCGGGTCCTGCCGCTGGGACCCGCACCTATATCGAGAACAGGGCCCCCAAAGTGAAGAAGTGCGCACCGCGCAAGTGCGGTCCGCTCTCCATTCACTTCTATGGGGCCGCCGCAAATAGCCGAGCGCTGGCTCGGCTATCTCCGTCGGCTCCATAGAAATGAATTGGAGCGCACTGCGCATGCACGGCCACCGCTCCCGTTCATTTCTATGGAGCCGACGAAGATAGCCGAGCCAGCGCTCGGCTATTTGTGGCGGCCCCATAGAAGTGAATGGAGAGCGGGCCGCGCTTGCGCGGTGCGCACTTTCACTTTGGGGGCCCCGTTCTCGATATAGGTGCGGGTCCCAGCGGCGGGACCTGCACCTATAGGACAATGGGGGCATATCCTAGCGATATGCCCCCATTGTCCAAGATGAGAATACCCCTTTAAAACTGAGACAGTACCACTGTGATAGACAACCCCCTAGGAAGGTTTTGGGGAAGTAAGTTGGAATGTTGGATTTTAACCCATACAGTCGTTTGTTTCTTCATGACATAGTTTGTGGTGTCTAAAGTAATGTGATTTCTATTTTTTTTTTTTTTTTCTGTTTCCATTAGAGGAAGTAAAAAAACAAAAATAATGCTAGTGCCGCATCCATCTAATGACAGAAACCAGCGTGTTAACTATAACAGGTTCCACTGAATTTCCCACATGGTTTCCATCACTATTATTTTTTTTTCTGGTATTTTTGATGGAATATGTTTGAGGTTCCTTACTGGGCCACCAACTTAAATGTGAACACCACTTTACAAATGAGACTTACACTCACTCCTTTGATTGCAGCCCTTTCATTTTTCAACTCTGTATTAGGTTTTTTGTGTTTTTTTTTATAACCAAAGGAAATAGGGAGGAAGGGAAAAATGTGAAACTTGAAGGGAAGGGAAAACTACAGTACTCAAATATCTCTTACTAGGTGCAAGGGGCGGTAACCCTGCACCTAGTAAGCGCCGTTTCCCTACCTTTATTCACGCCCCCTTTGTTGTGATGGACAGGGCCAGGCAGCTCGCTCTATCTGCTCCTGGCCCTGTCCGTGCTGAAAATCCCGCGCCTGCGCCGTTCGGACTTCATTCGGCGCAGGCGCAGTGAGTGCCGATTGCTGCGGGGCTCCCGGCTTCCTCACTGCGCCTGCGCCGATGACGTCACAGAACACCCAGAGAGAAAGGCGGCGCAGGCGCAGTGAGGAAGCCGGGAGCCCGGCAGCAATCGGCACTTCACTGCGCCTGCGCCGAATGAAGTCCGAACGGCGCAGGCGCGGGATTTTCAGCACGGACAGGGCCAGGAGCAGATAGAGCGAGCTGCCTGGCCCTGTCCATCACAACAAAGGGGGCGTGAATAAAGGTAGGGAAACGGCGCTTACTAGGTGCAGGGTTACCGCCCCTTGCCACCTAGTAAGTTTCATTTGCATACGACAATAGTATGCAAGCAATCCAGATAAAAAAATATAAATGCATCTCTCAGCAATTTGCAGCATAAAATCTACAGTGGGGGAAAAAGTATTTAGTCAGCCACCAGTTGTGCAAGTTCTCCCACTTAAAAAGATGAGAGGCCTGTAATTGACATCATAGGTAGACCTCAACTATGAGCGACAAAACAAATCCAGAGAATCACATTGTCTGAATTTTAAAGAATTTATTTGCAAATTATGGTGGAAAATAAGTATTTGGTCACCTACAAACAAGCAAGATTTCTGGCTCTCACAGACCTGTAACTTCTTCAAGAGGCTCCTCTGTCCTTCACTCATTACCTGTAGTAATGGCACCTGTTTGAACTTATCAGTATAAAAGACACTTGTCCACAACCTCAAACGGTCACACTCCACTATGGTGAAGACCAAAGAGCTGTCGAAGGACACCAGAAACAAAATTGTAGACCTGCACCAGGCCGGGAAGACTAAATCTGCAATAGGCAAGCCGCCTGGTGTGAAGAAATCAACTGTGGGAGCAATAATTAGAAAATGGAAGACATATAAGACCATATCTCCCAATCTCCCTCGATAAGGGGCTCCATGCAAGATCTCACCCCGTGGGGTCAAAATGATCACACAAACTGTGAGCAAAAATCCCATAACCACACGGGGGACCTAGTGAATGACCTGCAGAAAGCTGGGATCAACGTAACAAAGGCTACCGTCCGTAACGCACTACACCGCCGGGACTCAGATCCTGCAGTGCTAGACGTGTCCCCCTGCTTAAGCCAGTACATATCCGGGCCTGTCTGAAGTTTGCTAGAGAGCATTTGGATGCTCCAGAAGAGTATTGGGAGAATGTCATATGGTCAGATGAAACCAAAGTAGAACTGTTTGGTAGTAACACAGCTCGTCGTGTTTGGAGGAGAGTGAATGCTGAGTTGCATCCAAAGAACACCATACCTGCTGTGAAGCATGGGGGTGGCAATATCATGCTTTGGGGCTGTTTCTCTGCAAAGGGACCAGGACGACTGATCCGTGTACATGGAAGAATGAATGTGGCCATGTATCGTGAGATTTTGAGTGCAAACCTCTTTCTATCAGCAAGGGCATTGAAGATGAAACGTGGCTGGGTCTTTCAGCATGACATTGATCCCACACCGCCAGGGCAACGAAGGAGTGGCTTCATAAGAAGCATTTCAAGGTCCTGGAGTGGCCTAGCCAGTCTCCAGATCTCAACCCCATAGAAAATCTTTGGAGGGAGTTGAAAGTCCGTGTTGCCCAGCGACAGCCCCAAAACATCACTGCTCTAGAGGAGATCTGCATGGAGGAATGGGCCAACATACCAGCAACAGTGTGTGCCAACCTTGTGAAGACTTACAGAAAACGTTTGACCTCTGTCATTGCCAACAAAGGATATATACCCAAGTATTGAGATGAACTTTTGGTATTGACCAAATACTTATTTTCCACTATAATTTGCAAATAAATTCTTTAAAAATCAGACAATGTGATTTTCTGGATTTGTTTTCTCATTTTGTCTCTCATAGTTAAGGTTTACCTATGATGTCAATTACAGGCCTCTCATCTTTTTAAGTCAGAGAACTTGCACAATTGGTGGCTGACTAAATACTTTTTTCCCCATTGTATGTAAATTTAAAAAAGAAACTGTGTCCTAAATCAAAGTTAAAAACCTATCACAGTACGAATCCCAGGTGTTTCAAATCTTTGAGACCTTGTCCATTGAAAAATGAAGAAAAGCTTTAGGCTACTTTCACACTAGCGTTAGTATGGATCCGGCGGGTGAAGGGACCCGCTGGATCTGTACTGAATAATACAACCTTGTGGATCCGTAGTTCGGGATCCGGTTGTATTATCTTTAGCATCTTTTAAACGGATCCGGAATAACCTCTATTGAAAGTCAATGGAGGACGGATCCGTTTACAAGTGTGTGACACCAAACGGATCCGTCCCCGTTGACTTGCATTGGGGGTCATTCCGGATCCGTTTAGGTGCGGATAACTAGTACGGAGAGCAAACCGCAGCATGTTGCGGTTTGCTCTCCGGTCTGAAGACGGAACGGAATGCTTTCAGGAGCATTTAGTTGTCTTCAGTTCAGTTTTGCCCCCATTGACAATGAATGGGGACAAAACTGAAGCGTTTTATTCCGGTATTGAGCCCCTATGACGGAGCTCAATACCGGAATTCCATAACGTTAGTGTGAAAGTAGCCTTAGTCCAGGGATTGCGGGTCCTTAAAGAGGTTGTGCAGTGGTTAATATTGATGACCTTTCCTTAGAATTAGATCAGCAGGGGTCCTGCTGTAGTGACTCCTGCCGATCAGCTGTTTGAAGAGGTCACTGCACTCACATGAGCACTGGTTCCTTTTCAAAATTATCTGTGGTCTCCTTTGTAGTGGCAGTGCAGTGTAATTATAACTTCTTGTCCCATTCAATTCTAAAGACATAATGATGGCGACAGTGGGTAACCCTACCCAGACAGCTTCCATTATGTGTAATAAGATTAAAGGAGTGCACATGGGAGTGCTTCACTTATTTGGAAGGGGGGGAGTAAAGGTCCCCCAACATTTGTGCTTAAAGGGAATGTGTCATCAGAAAATGACCTGCTGTTCAAATCACCTTTTTATGTTTAACATATTTTAAACCATTATTGATATTTTTAATTGTCCATGTCACTTTATATATTTAAACTAAAACCATAAATCCTGCAGTTTTTGCACTGGCTACTATGTCTAATAATTGGCCCCAATTGGTTTGTACAGATGACTTTACTGCAGCTAACTCATTTTAATCCTGCCTGTGATTATATCATCTGTGTATAAATAAGACAGGATCCACCATTCACAACAGGCGACTGTAAAATCTTATCTATTCTTCCCTTGTATAATGACCCCTGCACAGGTCACAGAGCATGCCTAGAAAGATTCCCATATAAGTCAATAGGGTCCCCTCCTGTCCATTGTGTCTATGGCCCATGCGGCTGCCATAAATCAAATTTTTTTTTCATGCTTTGTAAATGCTGTTAAGAACAGCTTAGGCAACATGGCAGCACCATAATAATCCTCAGAAAATAAAATAAAAAATCTACAATCAGAAAATAAAAACAGATTAAATAAAAGTGTTACTATCTGGTCTTAACTGGGAGTTAACCTTTTTTTTTTTTTTTTTTTTTTTTTTTAAACATTTCCTTTATGGACTGGTGAAACCAAAATGCTTCAAAAAAGACCAATAGTGATGATAGCCTTTTCTGGATCTAAATGAAGTAGAAGGCGCTCCACTCCCTCCTTCCTAATAGCAGCATCAAGAGGATCCACCACCCATGTAGTATTATCTTTCGTCTGATCAAAATGAAGAGTGTCCACCTGGGACTTATAATCAGATGGGGGAGAGAACCGTTCAGAAAGGTAGTAACTTCAGGCCCAGATTAATGCTGCCTCACTGGAGAAAGTTAAACAGTACAATCAGAAACTGAGGGCCTTTTACTTGGATAAGACACAAATGCCTCCAAATACCACATCTAAAGCTGCATACATTGATAAGCTGATGAGGCCGCTCAATGTGCTGGATGAACTGTATCGGCTGGTGGATTCATTTTTTCACTCTAAATGTACAGCAGCCTGTGCCTAGACAGCCTGCAGCGCCTCAGGCGTTGGACTGCTCTCTGTGTCTTCAGAACTTTGCAACCGACTTGGGGCTTGCCATGTTATAATGTGCAATAGTGGAGTGCACCGCTATAATAAGACTCAGCCTTCGGATTTACCAGTGACAGTGTGCTTGCCAATTAACATAAGTGTTGACCATCTGACGGATATGTTTAAGTCTTAGGAATAAAAATGATTATTGATCAAGGGGAAAAAAAAAAAGGTAGTAACTTGGTAAAAAAATCTTTAGATCAGCGTTGAGTAGACTGATGGTTGCGTAACTGGGGGCGCTTAGAGGAACCTTTCTCTGGATTAAAGGGGTTGTCTCACTTCAGCAAGTGGCAGTTATCATGTAGAAAGTTAATACAAGGCACTTACTAATGTATTGTTATTATCCATATTGCTTCCTTTGCTAGCTAGACTAATTTTTCCATCACAAATTATACATTGCTCGTTTCTATGGTGACAACCACCCTGCAATCCATCAGAGATGGTCGTGCTTGCACACTATACAAAAAAGCACTGGCCTGTCTGGTGGCCAGGACCATGGGAGCATGCATAGGCTATGCGTTTTCCTATAGTGTGCAAGCATGACCACCACTGCTGGATTGAAAGGAGGTCGTAACCATGGAAATGAGCAGTGTATAATGTGATGGAAAATTAGTCTAACCAGCAAAGGAAGCAATATGGACAATAACAATACATTAGGTGCCTTGTGTTAACTTTCTCTTCATGATAAATGCCATTTGCTGAAGTGAGACAACCCCTTTAAGGAATTAGTGTAATAATAAGATTGCACTGTGCACTCTGGGATACTCTTTCTTGCCATGAAGGTATTGAATAACTTAGTCATGAGGGAACAGTATGTCCCATACAGTATGTCCAGATGTGATTATTTTGAAGTAACTCAACCACCTCCCCATCTCCTCCACAGTGATAATCTGTTTCAGGCAAGGTAAAGCCTCAGTTGTGAAAGTGGGCAAGGAACATACCGAGAGAGTTATCTGACATTATATTCCTCATTCCTTCATCTTGGGGGAGAGCAGAAAGAAAAGAGTACAATGATGAATAATAATTATGAAAAAGGTGGTCTACTGATACTAAGGCGTAAAAAGAAAATATTCAACTCAATATAAGGCTGAGATAGCAGCATGAACCCATAATTGTCTGGCTAATAATTTAGACTGCATGCTTTTACAAGACATACGACTTTTGATTTCAGTACTTCATAGTGAAGAGTGTGAATACATATCGTCAAAGGTATTCAGTAGTCACAAAACAAATGCATGTACATCAATACATTCTTACAGTATTTACATTCTGGTTCATTGGAGGTGATCAAAGGCTTCTCTGATTCTTCAAGTAGCCAGATATTCTTCTATGTCTGCATTCAAGTACTCTGCAGGTGGAGATAGTGGTGGGGAAACATTGATTTGTAAATGAAATGTTTCTTTCCAACTTTATAGGCAACAACTCTTCTTACCATGGACAAGTACACTCCTCAAGATATCCCCAACATTAACAGTACCTGCTTTAAACTGAACTCCTTGCAACTGCAGGCTCTTTTGACAAATTATCACTGTGCCCCAGATGAACCTTTTATTCCTACGGTAATTATAAAAGATATTGCATCAAAGACCGTGAAAGCTGGAAATTGTCTTGTCTAGTTCTTACTGCAGTGCGCTGATATTCAACATTTCCAATAACTTTCCTATTTCATGCAGGAGCTAATAGAGCATATCAGATCAGTAGCTGAAAATACTGCTGATGAACTGGCTCGCAGTGATGGACGAGAAGTTCAGTTGGAGGAAGATCCAGACCTACAGCTGCCTTTCCTGTTGCCTGAAGATGGTTATTCTTGTGATGTAGTTCGAAACATTCCTAATGGTTTGCAGGAATTTTTGGAACCACTGTGTCAAAGAGGTATGTAACACCCGCATTAATACCTTCAGTTTATATGGCTATAGGGCAACAGAACCACAGAGCTTCGATTTGTCCCTTTGATGCACATCGACTCATTTTATACGGTGTAGATGTTGTCTCAGACATACTTTGGGTTTTAAAATATCAGAGAAACACCTAAATAGCAAAACGTTCTGTATTTTACATTTTTGCTGTTTTCATTTACGTGCAGTTTTATATTGTGGTCAGATATAGTGCCATACAGCACTAACATACATATACATATAGTTCCAAGATTAGTAGTTTTGTACACTGTAGATTAATGGTGCATTCCTGCACTACTAACCTATGATGTTGGTGTCCAGTGTCCAGAAGCAAGACTATCATAATCTGTGATAGTCTATCATAAGCAATGACAGAAAAGTGCAGCACCACACTGTCTACAGTGCCGTGGATCTACTGCTTTGGGGATTACAGGGATGAGGAAAACTCTGTAGTATGCATAGTATCTAGGATACTGGCAGTATTCATGCGTCAGGTCGACACGTTCTACCTTTTCTGCTGCCTGAGGTGAAAATTGAAAAGGCATTCCGTGCCAAATTGTCAATCTAACCCCTCTTCCCCAGCCCTACTGCTAAAGGCATATTTGAATTGGACATTACATACAGCATGACGTGCTTCTTATATGCAGAGATGACTTTCTTGATCTTGACGAGCACTTTTTCTCCTCTTCTCCATTCAGACCAGACCATAATGACAAATTATTTCAGCCATGTCTCATCTCTGGAGTTTGCAGACATCTTGGATTCTTCACTCTTCTATCACCGTTCCCCAACAATTTAATCATGCTGCCACCTACAATACTGTGCCCACTGTGCTCCCAAATAACCCCAAATACTATACTTATGAAATAACCGTGCCATACATAAAGTCCCCACAGTGCTCCCCAAAGTCGTAACAATAGTAATATTTCTCTCCCAAAGTGTCCTCTATTAATAGTGCCTCCCACAGTACCTCTAATAGTGATAACACTCCCCAAGAGTTCCCCATTAGTAGCAATGTCCTTCATATTGTGCCCAATAATACTTTCACAGTACCCCCAGTATTAATGTAGTTATATGTCCCCTTGTACTGCCCCTTGTATTTCCCCCCCTGTAGTGCCCTCACTATTTGTAATGAACCATTAGGTGCTCCCAATACTTAAAATGCCCCCTTGTCGTGCCACCATATTTACTGCCACCAGTATTTGATTGCCTCCTGTAGTGCCCTAGTGTGTTTAATGCCTCCTTCATTTATCATTCATCCCTGTGTACTACTCCCTGCAGTGCCCCTTGTATTATAATATCCCCCAGCATTGCCCAATGTATTAGTGCTGGGAAATGAAAAAGAAAGTACTTGCCTCACTCGTGCTCCACATCACATCTCCTGCGGGCCTGAGTTCCCTATGTCCCGGTGCAGGCAGCACAATGACGTCACTTGAGCCAGGACGCTTTCGATGTGGCATTGTCATTTCATGCCTGAGACCTGGAGCAGTGGGTAATGATATGTGATACCCTGTGCCATTATTTGGCCTCATAGGCTTCAGACCTAAAAGCCTGAGGCCTATGAGAGTGAACAGCAGGTCCCTGCTAATCCATCAACTGGCGCTGTTTGAGTCTAAATGCTGCTCCTTCCCTTCTGAGACCACCATTTGCCCAAACAGCAGTTTATGACCACATATGCATTACTGCCAAACTCATTTTGGGCTAAAACTACATGCAGTTGGAAACATGTAATGTTTTCATTTTTATGGCTCGATTCTATTTAATTCTGTAAAACACGTGTGGTCAAATATCTCACCGCACACTTATCCGGAAAGGGCCGGACCGCTGCCAGGCCCCATTGACTATAATTGGACCCAGTGGGGATCCTGCATGTTTCCGACATTTTTTAAAAATACCAACTTAAAGGGAACCTGTCATCTCCGAAACACCCCCTGAACTAGAGTAAGCGTTGTATAGTGTAAGTGATGCTGAATCAGAATATGTAAGTTTTATCTTCATACTCGCTTACATTCCGACGCTATGCTCCCACAAACCAGCAGTAAAATGCACTGAGAGGACTCCGTTGCTCACTCACATAATGGAGAGGACTCAAAGAAGAGTCCTCTCAATGTATTTTACTGCTAGTTTGTGGGAGCACCGTGTTGGAATGGAAGTGAGTATGAAGATAAAACTTACATATTCGGATTCAGCATCACTTACACTATACACCGCTTAGTCTAGTTCAGGGGGTGTTTCAGAGATGACAGGTTCCCTTTAAAGTGGACAAATGATCGGAAAAAAAAATTGACTTGTTTGTGTGGTATAGCTATTTAGCTTAAAGGGAACCTGTCATCACCTTTATGCTACCCATACTAACAGCAGAATAAAGTAGAGACAGGTGAATTGATTTCAGCGGTCTGTCATTTATTAGTTAAAAGTAAGTGGTTGCCGAGAACCAACATCACAAACATTGCAGACTGGGCCTGGAAAAGAGTCAAATCTTCATGAGAAGAGTCATGGTTATTCATGAATTCCTGCTTTCCCTGCCCACCTGATGATGATTGACAGGCCTCTACCTAGTTTTCTCCCTTTCTGTCTAGGAGAGAACTGACAATCATCAGCAGATGGGTGGGGAGAGCAGGAGATTAGGAATAACCATGACTCTTCTCAGGTAGATATGACTCTTTTCAAGGCCTGGGATGCAATGTTTGTGATGTTGGTTCTCAGCAACCACTCACTTTTAGCTCAAGAGAGACACACCGCTGAAATCAGCATTTCTGTCACTATTTTATGCTGCCCTCAGTACAGTCAGCATATAGTTGATGACAGGTTCCCTTTAACCCCTTAGTGACCACCAATATGCCATTTACGGCAGTCCAGTCTAAGCGCTGCACTGGTCACAGAAGCGCCAGTATAGCACTGATGGCAAAATACATTTCACTGAATAAATGTATTAATGTATAACGTATAAATGTGTTTTAAAAGCGATCAAAAGATTGCCTATTATAGTCCCTGGGGGGCTATTAAATGGTTAAAAAAAAGTTTTATTAAAGAAAAAAGCACAGTTTTTCCATTGAACGTGATGACCCAACTGTTGTGGTTAATGAAGGAACCAGTGGTAGGTGGAGGGTCCTTAAGAATAATTTTAACGAACTAGGTTAGAAGAGAAGGTAGTATTTGCTGGAATACTGCCTGTGCCAACTCAGGAAAAACAGCGGAGCTCAGGGAGCTAAATACATGGCTTAAGTCTTGGTGTAGGGCAGAAATGTTTTGGTTCCTAGATCACTGGGCTGATTTTCATTGTGTACAAACTGTTTTGAGGGATCGATTGCCCCTGAATAAAAGGGGAGTCTGCTTGGATAGTATTCTAGCAAGGTTGCAGGGGTATTTAAACTAGGGGTAGGGGGGAGGGTAAGACAGAAAGTGGTATATAGGTCAGAAAATACGGACGGTGAGTTATTAGGGCAGTGGATAAGGAGATCTACGTTACAAACCAATAATAAAAATCAATGTGCCCATGCAATCGCATGGGAACTAAATGTGGAAAATTAATTAGTAAATTAAAATGAATGTTCACAAATGCCAGAAGTCTAACAAGCAAAATGAGGGAGCTGGAGTTCATTTTACTGGAGGAACACATAGATGTAGTTAGTGTGGCTAAAACATGGATCGACTCATCACACGACTGGGCTTTTAATCTTCATGTCTTTACACTGTTTAGGAGGAGGTGGAGTGTGTCTTTATGTTAGGAGTATAATTAGAAAAAAAAAGTAACACACTCTAAAAAGGTTGGAGGGCAAAAAATCCTTAGGCCCCTTTCACACGAGCGGGAGACTCGCATGTCTCCCGCAACGCATCTACAGGGCTGGACTCGGCACGGACAGGGATCGCATAGCATTATATGCGATCCCTGTCTGTGCCGAGTCCAGCCCTGTAGATGCGTTGCGGGAGACATGCGAGTCTCCCGCTCGTGTGAAAGGGGCCTTAAAGAATCACTGTCATCCACATTGTATTAAAGGAAACAAGAGGTAGCACTCCAAAAAAATAGTGGAAAAAAAAAAAGTGAATTTGTTTGTTCACCCATCTTGCTGCAATGTTTCAGCTCAATTCAATGGAGCCTTTGTCAAGCAATGTGTCATGTGTCCAATACAGTTTATATACAAGTAAAATGATACTTTCATGCAGAGCAATAATTATACAATCAGGTGTAGAAAATGATGTTTAACAATTGCACCATAAACATACATAATTCATAGTGAGCAGCACCGTAGCAGTGATATAAAAATATCTGCAAAGAAATGCACATAAGAGTAATTAGTTATTTAACATACATCTGTGTGCCACCTTGAAAACATCTAATACATCATATTGGGCTCACCATGAAACAGACTTCATGTGAACCAACAGTAATAGCTGCCCGCCTTCTCTCCCAATCATCTGCATGCCTGCCATAAGAAATGCACTGCACACACCCTCTAGAGATGCCCAAAGTAAAATGAAAGTTAGTCAGGCAGCGTTGCCTGTGACTGAAAAAAAAACTTGATGCATGCATTCCAGGTAATTCATCCTGAGCAGAGATGGAAGTATCTGCCTTGAAGTATAATCTCAATAAGCTGCACTTAGGTGTTTATAAAAATTAGGGAATAAAAATTCACAACATAAAAAAACAAACACGGGGCTATAAGATTAACATGTACATAATGAGTATTCTGTTAAATGGGTCCAAGGTTACTTACTTTTGATGATATGGAGAACAGGAGGACTCACTAGACATTGTCATATGTGGTCCCCAATTCAAAAGAGGTAAGAAGGATAAAGAACACAGATCATATGTCCCGTTCACTATGCATGGCACCCACAGCATCGAGGGACATTCAGTCCAGACCCTAGTAACTACTTCAGCCAAACCATAGTATAACTTAAATAAATGATATCATCCACACCTCTGTATCATGTCAATTAATTTTCCCAGTTTATATGACAAACAATATTAAGGACATAAAAAAAAATTAGGCTACAACTTATAGCTAATGTGTAATGATATAATGCTATATTACAGTAAATGGGTCCCAGATACCACACTGCAGCTCATATGGAGGACAGGAGAACTCGCTAGACATGGACACGTGACTCGTCCCTTCTAAGAGCAGGAAGAGGGATGAACGGTAGCTTAACTCAGACGCACAGTGTAAACGGGGGACACACAGTAATGTCTAAACCCTAATGGCTATAAGGGCTAAACCTGTTGCAGCTAAATAATTATAGTGATAACCAGAATTAAGCCACTGATCTTACTGAGACTGGGGAAAACAAGTGGCATAATGGCCCTTAAGTGCCCTTTCTCACAGTCATTCGTTTGTATACTACCTGACAAAGTAGCCTCTGTTCTGAATGCTTGCAAGCAGAATTTTTATGGTTAGCCAATAAAGGTATCACTGCCATCATACTTTTGTCTTTAAAGTATTTAACATTACACAGATTTTTCTGGCTAACACGGTACCACACCATTTTGTTGTATTGTCTGTTTGCCTTCTTAATGACTTGTTATATTGGATTTGTTTTGATGATCATATTGTATTCTGACATCGTAGCCTCCTGCATGCAGCCTCATTTATCAGGTTGTGACTTGTGTGCCATTTGACAATTTCCTCCACTAAATTCTTTTAATCACAAATATATAAATGCAGAACAGGTAATCACCTAAAAAATTGTAACAGGAGATGTTCATTGAGGATCTGGAAAAGCCAGAGCTTTCTATATACAAAAGAAGCGAAAGGATTATGTAGGTGCTGCCAGTGCTGTTAATACAAATAGTAATATGCTAAATTGGCTGAAAGTAGATATGGTCCAAGGTAAAATCCCCTCAAGAAACAAGGTGGCAAGAGGAGTATAAAAACACCAGTCTCCAGAGGCGACAAAGCTTCTTCACCGCAAGAAAGGCAAATCCGTGGAATAGTTTACCTCAGGAAGTGGTCATAGCAGGAACAGTGACGTTAAAAAATAAATAAAACATTTTCTTGAACTAAATAACATTAAAAGGGTTCTCTCACTTCAACAAGTAGCATTTATCATCTAGAGAAAGTTAATACAAGGCACTTACTAATGTGTTGTGATTGTGAAATCCATCAGTGGTGGTCGTTTCACACTATAGGAATCAGCGCTGGCGTCTTTGGTGGCTGGGACTGCAGGAGGTTACATAGGCTGGTGCTTTTTTTCTATGGTGTGCAAGCATGGCCACCGCTGCTGGATTTCAGGGTGGTTGTAACCTTGGAAATGAGCAGTATATAATGTGATGGAAAAATGAAACCAGGCAGCAAAGGAAGCGATATGGATAATAACAATATATTAGTAACTGCCTTGTATTCACTTTCTCAACGAAATAATTATTTACTTAAAGGCTATGTACACCTTTGGGCTCTTTTTTTTTTTTTTTTTTTTTTTTTTTTTATTGCATTATACTTATTTTGAGCTAAAAAAAAATCATTTTTTTCAATTGGTCTTTTATTAACAACTAGCTGAAGGACCCGGCTTCACCCGGGTATATTTAATTTATTTCATTTACTGTTTGTGTGTGTGTGTGTCGTTAAAAGATATCGAGAGTGACCTCTACAGCGGCCCGTCTCTTTAACAGTGACCTTTACAACAGGCCGCCCCTTTAACAGTGACCTCTACAGCAGCCCGCCCCTTTAACTGTGACCTCCACAGCAGCTAGAGTGGCCACTGTATTCACCCCAGAAAGCCAGACCTCACCGGCCATTCCCCCAAACGTGAAACAGCGCCCCCAGTTCCCATGAAGACACACCACTAAACATGAGGCCACGCCCCCCTGGCTCAGTGAAGACACGGAGGAGAAGCTGTCTGAGTGTGAGCTACTGAAAGGGTGGACATCCCTGTGTCTGTCCAGGCACTGCGTCAGATGGAGAACAGGTAGCCAGAAAACTGGACTGTCCAGCCTAAAGCTGGACATCTGGCCACCCTAACATCAGCCTGCCCCTAGGGTGGCCAGAGGTCTTGTTTTAGGCTGGACGGTCTGGCTTTCAGACTCCCTGTCCTCTGTCATCCGCAGGGCCTAGATGGACACAGGGATGTCCTTTTGAACAGCTCACTCTCAGCAGCAGCACTGTGCAGTCTGAGCAATGAGCTGCAGGGAGAAAGTCACCCTCCCCCCACCCCTGCAGCTGAAAGAAGGTGATTTTTACCTATATTTTTAATCCCAGTCAAATGCGGCATGGTCGATGCCATAGTAATTTAGGAGGAAGGTGGGTAGCAGTGAAAGAATACATCTTTTATTACTACTGAACAGTAAATATGTGACATTTACATTATATGAGGTAATGATTGATGATGAATTAGTCTAAAACATAAGTTATATTTATGGTAACCGAAATACCCATTTACCATTGGCATCTACAGTGCTCTGCCTCTTTAATGCAGACGTACAGCAGTGAACTGGCTAGGTTGTCATAGAAACCTGGTGTGTGGAGACTGCCTGTGAGCTTCTATTGGCTGATAAGGGTCATGTGACCAGGCTACTATTGGCTAATGCATTTTTTGGGAATATCTCAGGAACGGTACATCCTGGAGAGCTAAAAACTGTTCTAAAACCTTCCCGGACACCTGATGTACATGTGTGCCAAATTTTGTGATTGTAGCTGCAGCAGTGCGGATTCCTTTAGCGGGCGGACGGACACACAGACACAGACAGACACACACACACACACACACGCACACACCTTTATATATTAGATATGGAATCGTGTTTTATGTACTGAGCTGACATGCTGTACTAGTTGCCTGTGCATTTTTGTCAATTCCGTCATCTGAGCAGCAGACGGACTTCTTATCTGTGCTCTAAGACCTCATAAACACTCATTAAAGCTCAATCCTTATCTTATAAGAATGTGGCTTAAATAAGTGTTTATGACCTCTTAGTAGTTTAGGAATAAGGTTTATTAGATGACGCACAAAGTGGAAGTACCAGTCAAAGACTTAGAAAAACAAACTGTTAACCCATTGTGACTGAGCAGCTCAATATTTTTAATAAAGACCAATTGAAAACAATCCCTTTAATGCTTCTGTAAATATGAACTTGATGGACTTATGTTTTTTTTTTGTTTTGTTTTTTTGTGAACATTTTTCATATAAAATACAAATATTGGGGATAAATTAACATACCATAGTAAACAAGAAAATAGAGAAAATTACAGCCGGTGTACAATTATCCCTGTAACTTATCCCCCTAGCAGACAGACAGCTGACAAGAGAGCACACTCACATCCCACAAGGAATGGAACTCCTCTCTTAAAATTATACTCAAATGCGCACAGGACATACTACACCGAAGTCATGCTACTAATTTAATAGAAGCACTCGAACCTTCGTGTGCAAAATATATGTATGGTCTTGAAAGCCGTATCTCCTTAACAGGTCCATAGGTTCTCTTATCGCACAAATGATTACACATGTTGAGTAGGAGGAGAATTACTATTAGTAGATAACCAATTGTTCCATAGGGCTCCAAATTTACTGTATGTATGTGGTGACAGATCCGTCCTGAACTCCATTGAAAGTCAATGGAGGGCGGATCCGTTTACCATGTTAGTCACCCCAAACGGATCCGTCCCCATTGACTTGCATTGGGGTGTCATTCCGGATCCGTCTTGGTGCGGATGCCTGTACCAGAGAGAAAACCGCAGCATGCTGCGGTTTGTTCTCCGGTCTGAAGACGGAACGGAATGCTTTCAGGAGCATTCCGTTGTCTTCAGTTCAGTTTTGTCCCCATTGACAATGAATGGGGACAAAACTGAAGCGTTTTTTTCCGGTATTGAGCCCCTATGACGGAACTCAATACCGGATTTTAAAAACGCTAGTGTGAAAGTAGCCTAAACCAATATTTTACTATTCTCACTCCCGTGGATGGCGATTATCCAACCAGTCCGACGCCTCTTCTGGCGTTTGAAAGAAGCGGTTAGTCCCATCCACCTGGACCCGCGATCTTGTTGGTAAAGCATTGCGTATTGTAAACAGAGTTCTCTTAGTCTGGCCCGAACTTGCGCAAATTGCCTCCTTTTTCTGCACTTCAGTAGTGAAATCAGGATAGATATTTTCGTATTCTCATATGAAACAGTTCCTTTATTTCTGGTAGCTGTAAGGGTGTTGTTGTGGTTCCTGTAGTTTAGGATCTTCATTATGAAGGGCCTCGGCGGCGAACCAGGCGGTAGGGGTCTAGTCGGGATTCTGTGTGCACGTTCAATTACAAAACATTGAGAAAGCTGCAGTGGCGACCGCACCGATTTTATCATCTTCTGCTCTAGCTTGAAAGATTTTTACTAGTTGAAGAAGCGAGTTAGTCAACACAGAGGGGCTTGTTCTGTGTCTTCCATCTCCAACCCTATGCTCCACCTCTGTGGTGCTGTTTCTCATCTTTTCAATATCATTCCGCAAGAAATTGACAACACTTTGTACGTGATCTATCTTTGTAGTTAGAGCAGCCTGGCAAGCCACTATGGCTGACATAATCTTATCTGTTTGAGACACATCACTTGATTAAGGCTACTTTCACACTAGCGTTTTAAAATTCCGGTATTGAGTTCCGTCATAGGGGCTCAATACCGGAATAAAACGCTTCAGTTTTGTCCCCATTCATTGTCAATGGGGACAAAACTGAACTGAAGACAACGGAATGCTCCTGAAAGCATTCCGTTCCGTCTTCAGACCGGAGAACAAACCGCAGCATGCTGCGGTTTGCTCTCCGGTCCAGGCATCCGAACCAAGACGGATCCGGAATGACCCCCAATGCAAGTCAATGGGGGTGGATCCGTCTGGTGTGACCATAATGGTAACCGGATCCGCCCTCCATTGACTTTCAATGGAGTCCATTACGGATCCGGCTACACATAGACACATACAGACACAAACATAAACATACACACACATATAGACATACAAACACACATACATACTTACATGCTCCCCGGCAGGTCTTCGGAGCGTCAGGGACAGGAGGGCTCACACAGGTCACGATTCCCCACAGCGCCCTCTGCTGGGCGCCTGGTGGAATCGTCATGATTCCACCAGGCGCCCAGCAGAGGGCGCTGTGCGGAATCGTGACCTGTGTGAGCCGTCCTGTCCCTGACGCTCCGAAGACCTGCCGGGGAGCATGTAAGTATGTATGTGTGTTTGTATGTCTATATGTGTGTGTATGTTTATGTTTATGTGTATGTATGTACTGTGTGACATGTGTGGGGCCGGAGCGCGGTTCCGGCTCCACACATGTCACTGCGGCAGGCCTGATCCGGCAGCACCCTTCACCTGCCGGATCGGGCCTGCCGCCAGTGTGAAACAGCCCTAAGCTGCAGCGATGTCTTCCTCCTCAGTCTGGATCATCTTGTCTCTCAAGAGTCTACCTGAAGTGTGAGAGGGCGTCAAAGCGTTTTTTTCGGCCCATATATAGCTATTGTCAGCTCTGTATGCAGATATATTCAGTACAGATGTCAACTGTGAAAAATATTCTTACAGCAGAGAACAAGCAGCAGGCCAGTATTCACATACAATATGCACTTTTCAGCACTGTCCCTAAGCAGCAGCCATGTGGCTTGGTACACAAAGCTCCCCTGCAAATGTATACTGGAGATCAGCCCAAAACTTGGCTTACATGATATAGGCCATGAGATCAATGGAGGAACAGAGCAATTCTCACAGGATTGTGCTACAGCATTCAGTGTTTGTTTGTGTAATAGAGGCCCCTCCGCCTCGCTCCCCACCTCATGGTCTCATTGCAAGATGGCTGCCGCCCATCTAGATCTCGGGGGCCTATTGCCACCCCCAATTTGAAAAGTAAGTCCTCTGTTCCCCCTTATATAACAGACAGAGCTCCACTCTGTCGCAGCAAGAATATATGGCAGCCAGGTGCCGTCTCACCCCCTCCGCAGAGCAAGACGTCCCTCGTTCCTCCTTGCCCCTTTCCAATGGCGGGTGCAGCGTCTCTCGGGCCGCGCAGTAGGCAGTCTCCTCTCCCTCCCATGCTGATGCTAGGGAGTCAGCACATTCGAGGGCCGTCCAGTTTAATTTTACTGGCGATTGTCTCCGGTAGGGTCTCTTTTTTTTTTTTTTTTTTTTTTTTTTTTTTTTTGCGGGATGAGATGATGGTTTGATTGGTACCATTTTGGGGAACATACACCTTTTTGATGGCTTGGTATTACACTTCTTGTGAGGGAAGGTGACCAAAAAATTGCTGTTTTGGCTTTTTTTTTTTTTTTTTTTTTTTTTTTTTACTGTGTTCACCTGGCGGGGTGGATCATGTGATATTTTTATAGAGCTTTTTACAGTTTTTTTATTACTTGAAATTTTTTTTTTATTATGCAAAACTTTATATTAACTTTTTTTTATATTGAACTATCAAAAAATATATGCAATGGTACCAGTAAAAAGGTCAACTCTTCCGGCAAAAATAAGTAACTAGTTGGAATCGAAGCAGAGTTTGGTTTCAAATTTTAAAGTGGTTTTCCGCTTTAAAAATCAACTACTGAAGTTACTCAACGAAGTCGTGCACAAGTTTGCAAATAATTTACTGCGGCTCATCGGAGCTCATACATTCTAATACTATACGGAGACTAATCTCTGTACGGTATTATTAGGAAGTTTTGAACGAAGTGACTTCGGATGAAGCGCAACACTAAAAACTATTTTATTAGTTATCACTATCTGTTTTAAAAGCATAGAAATTCAAATTTTAAAAATATTTAAAGGGGTTGTCCGGGTTCAGAGCTGAACCCGGACATACCTTTCAATTCACCCAGGCAGCCCGCCTGAACAGGGCTAATTAGCGCAGGGCAAAGGAATTTAGCCCGGTTCCGGTGACGTACCGGGCTCTGCCAGGCGGAGGCTTCCGCCCGGCAGTGAGCCCGGTGACGTCATCGGCGCTGATGGGCGGGCTTTAGCACTGCCCTAGCCATTCAAACGGCTAGGGCAGCGCTAAAGCCGGCCATTACGGCCGGTGACGTCACCGAACTCACTGCCGACCTCCGCCCGGCAGTGAATGTTTATAAACAAAAGAGCCCTTGCCCTGCGCGATCCAGCGCAGGGCAAGGGAGGGCATCGGAGCATGAGATGCTCCGATGCCCTGTTCAGGAGGGCTGCGGGAGTCAACCCCTTTAATTTTTCCAAATTTTCTGTACCCTTTAAATTTATTTTTTTTATTTATTATTTTATTTTTTTGTGTGTTATAAATGAAGTAAAACATATTGACTCAAATCTACCAATAACATGACGTACAATATGTTGCCAGAAACCAATCACAGAATTGGATAAGTAAGTATTCCATAGTTTACTACATAAAGTGAAACCTCAGATTTGCAAAAAATGCCCTGGGACTCAGGGTGAAAAGTGGCTCGATACTGAAGGGGTTAAAGTATTTTCATTTTCTTAATTCTCGGAGAACCCGTTTAATGAAGTGAGGAGATAATACGTTCTCTTTAAATGGAATAGTTGATATACCATCATGTTTCTGTTTTATAAGAGCTGATGCCAAATTTAATTGTTGTAATCTTTTCCGCTGACATTTTTTCCTGCAGGTTACTGTAGACTTCTCCCTCATCCCCGTTCACCTGGGACTTGGACTATTTACTTTGAAAGTGCTGACTGTGACACTCACCTCCTGACTGAAAACACAGACATGGTAAAGTTGCTAGTCTCATATTCAATTTATTTAATTTAAAAAAGGGATTATTTTACAGCAGCTAATATTGGGATTTTCTGTGTTTTGCTGGAATGCCTTTGTAAGCCAGTATCACATGCGGTCATGACGGTGCTTGTGATGTTAGTCTTCTGCTTGTGTGACATCCTGTCAGACTTCTTCTTTAGGCCCCTTTCATATGAGCGAGTTTTCCGCGCGAGTGCAATGTGTGACGTGAATACATAGCACAGCACCCACACTGAATCCTGACCCATTCATTTCAATGGGTCTGTGCACATGAGTTTTTTCTTTTTACGCATCAGTTCTGCGTTGCGTCAAAAACGCAGCCTGTTCTATATTCTGCGTTTTTCACTCAGCCCTGGCTCCATAGAAGTGAATGGGGCTTCAGTGAAAAACGCATTGCATCCTGAAGCAAGTGCGGATGCAATGCGTTTTTCACTGATGGTTGCTAAGAGATGTTGTTTGTAAACCTTCAGTTTTTTTTATCACGCGCGTGAAAAACGCATCAAAACGCATTGCACCCGCGCTGACGCAATTGCAGACAAAAACTGAACCTGCTTGCAAAATGGCGAGAGTTTTCCTGAACGCATCCTGACCTAATCCGTCATGCTCGTGTGAAAGGGGCCTTATAGTGCTGGCATTGTGCTGCAAACAATAGCAAGATCATGTTTACACACAAATGGCATCAGGCACAGAATTATTACAGCACTCCACTCTGAATGGTAACAGATGAGCATGCAGACAACTGTAAATAGTCAATATCTTAGAGGGTAGAGAAATCATTGTAATTGATGTCCTTCACATTTCCATCTCTCCCACAGCAGACCTTGGCAGCAACAAAAATGATCATTTATGTAGAGTTGTACAAAACTACATAACCATTATTGAAAAGCTACTCATTCTGCCCCATTTGCTACCCCTTCCCTGAAGCAGCCTATACTTCTTGATAGTTGAGCAGAGAAGTGTTGTCACAATATTGTGCTGTCTCCCTACCCGAGAGGGTGCCATGTTTAAAGACATTGCTTCCGCTGTACATGTATGGCGGGGGTCACGAAGGGGCTAATACCCACCCTCCTTTTTCTCAGTTAATTACCCATACAAACTTTTTCCCCCAGTCCAAGCATTCTCATTTTATGTATTAACCATTTATGTGGCACTGAATCAAATGCTTTGGAGAATTAAGGCTACTTTCACACTAGCGTCAGGGGTGCCCGGCAGGCTGTTCCAGTGAGTGAACAGCCTGAGGGATCCGTGCTGCTGCTAGAGCACATGTGCGGCCGGAACTACGCTCTGTCTCCATTCACTATAATGGGGGCGGGCCGGAGTCCTGGCTGCAGTACAGCAAACATGCCAAGAGGCGGCCGGACTAAAATTACGACATTATAATGAATGGGGACGGAGCGTAGTTCCGGCTGCACACGTGTACTAGCGGCAGCATGGATCCGCCAGGCTGTTCACCTGCTGGTACAGCCTGCCAGACACCCCTGCCGCTAGTGTGAAAGTAGCCTTAAAGAGGTTCTGAAGTTCTTTTTAACCATTGATCTATACGCTGGATAGATAATCAGCATCTGATTGGCGGGGTCCCAGGTGTCACTGGCCTGGGCGGGGCTAGACCTCATTCAAGTCCACAGAGCTTAGCCATTACCAAGCCAGTGATACTAGTCATGACATTCACTGGGCCTGAGGTAAACTGAGAGACTGCCGCAGTTCTCCTAGAGCGCCGCTGCCTTCTCAAACTGCTGATCGGCGGGGCTCCCAGGTGTCAGACCCCCTCCGATCAGATGCTGATGATCTATCCAATATAACGAAGAGCACTGCCCCACAGAAGATTGCATACACATCCCAGACATACCTGTGTGCACTTTGTCTGTATTCCATGTCCAGGAAAAGCACTTTTATTCTGCAGGAAAACAGCTCCCAAGTGCCCGGCTCTGCTGCTGCAAGTGCCCAAAGCAAACCAGACTGAAGAGGGGAGAGCTGTTTTAGCGGCTCATATCTTTGGATTGGTAGTAGATAGAAAAATGGTTCTGATCTTCTTTGAAAGCTGACATTCCAGCATTATATCACAGCATTATATCCAGTATATCAGAAGATATAGCTGTTAGAAATAGTCGGGAGAGAGAGCTGTTTTTTGTTTCACTTTCAGCTGGGCATTTGGAAGCTGTTTTCCAGCAGAATAAAAGTGCTTTTTCTGAACATGGAATACAGAGACACCGTGCACACAGGTATGTTTAGGATGTGTTTGCAATCTTCTGTGGGGCATTGCTGTTAGTTTTATAGGTGAAAAACAGGTGAAAGACTCCCTTTAAGATATGACATCTCACCCAAGTCCAGTCTAGAACTTTTCATAGAAACTGATTAGATTAGTTTGACAGGACCAAACCCTCATAAACCCATGCTGAAATGACGTTATACGTATGCTTACTTTCATTGAGATACTCCAGAATAGCATCTCTTACAAAACAGTTTACCCAGACAGATGTTAAAATTAACAGCCTATAGTTTCAGGGCTCTGTTTTAAATATCGTTTTGAATATTGGCACCACATTTGCGAAGAGCTAATTCTGGGGAACAGAACATTATAGAGTCCTTAAAGGCTATGTACACCTATGGGAGTAATTTTTTATGATTGCATTTTGCTCATTTTGGGCTAAAAATAATTTTTCATTTTTTTTTTTTTTTTTAATATTCAGCTGTTCTGTCACAAAGGGTTGTTTGTCTAGTTGTGTGAATCGTACTTTTACTTTGTGTTGGTCATCTAATGAACCTTATCTCTAAATTATTAAAAGGTGATAAACACTTATTTAAAGGGGGTTTTAGGTCATCAGTATCAAAATCCCAGAAAACCCTTTTAATCCTTTCTCTACCAGCGCCGTACATGACGCCCGATTGCACATGCAGAGGGCATTGTGCTAAAACAGCCCTCCCCTCTTCAGTCTGGTTTGTTTTGGGCACTTGCAGCAGCAGAGCTTGGCACTTGGGAGCTGTTTTCCTGCAGAATAACAGTGCTTTTCCTGGACATGGAATACAGACACAAAGTGCACACAGGTACGTCTGGGATGTGTATGCAATCTTCTGTGGGGCAGTGCTCTTAGTTATAATGGATAGATCATACACAAAGTAAAAGTACAATTCACACAACTAGACAAACAACCCTTTGTGACAGAACGGCTAATTTAGCTCGTCCGGCAATAATGCCGATTGCGGTAATTAAAGCCTTTTAGATGCCGTGATCATGTGAGATCACAGCATGTAAAGGGATGAAAACCCAATTAGCTCGCGCTTCTGGGCTTCTTACCAGCATCCTTTGCGCCCAGTTTTCAATAATTCGGTTCACTGAACGTTTGAATTTGTCTCTATAAATCGGGTATACCCAGGCCTTTCAGAGTGAAAGCTTGGAAGTTTACCCTTTCGCAACCACCAACAGTATATTTATGTCAGCAGCCGGGCATTTAAAAATGATGCTAGCTGGCAGGTGTAGCAGACGCCATGGCTGCCGTATGTCTGCTGTTTTAAAAAGCATATACCTGGCAGTAATGGTGGTCGCAGACTTTTAACTCTTCAGATGCCGTTACCCCATACCAACAACATCTTATATGGCAGCTAGTTTTCGGGCTCCTGTAAGTCATGGCAGTGATCCAGCGACCATGTTTGATCCATCCACCATGTTCGGCCATCTAGTTTTAACGCAAATACATTTTAAAAGCAAAATACCATTAGTTACATGGAGGGATTCACATAGGTTAAAATTTACAAAATGTGTTCGCTAGGAATGATGACTTCGGGTCTGGTTAATGGAGCGATTTGTCTGGTAATCGGGGTTGCCAACCTTCTTTTCAGATTTTTCTGGACAACTGACCAAAATTTTTACGTACATACACCCCGCCCCTTTTTACAGGACACGCCCACCTCCACGTCCTCAAAATGCCCTTGAATTAAAACACCTAAGAATAAAAATGATTGTCCAGTAGTTAAAAATTAAACATGGCAGCAGCATATGGAAAATAAACAATTCTTAGCTGTTCCATGCCAACCGCTCTAGTCTGAGTGCTTTGTTTATATGGCTGTAGTGATGATGCCTGTGACGTGCTGGACTTTCTGGAATCATTGCATGGCCATGTAAACAAAGACTGACAGGGATGTAACGGGCAAATGTGCACATCTGTCACAGTGTTGGCGATGTACACACTGATTTGCAAATCTATGTATATGTGTGTGTATATATATATATATATATATATATATATATATATATATATATACACACACAGTATAATCCATACACCATGCTGTACAATATACAACATAACCCCACAGTGTATATTATAAAGCATGGTGTATGGATTATACTGTACAGCATGGTGTACGGAGTATACTGTACAGCATGGTGTATGGAGTACACCATGCCAGACAATATAACCCCTGCACCATGCTGTACAATATACAGTATAATCCATACAAAGTGTAAAGGTATACTGTATATTGTGCGACAGTTATGTTATATGTGTATAACAAACGCTCCCACATGAAAACTTAGTTACTTGGCTTGGCCCTTTGGAAACTTGGATGCCACTTCAACACTTTGGAGGGGGCTGGGGGACTTGGTCTAAGAAGATGCCGTGCCCCCTTCTGTTCCCCTCGTTTTTCTCTTCTAGTAGCAGCAGCGCGGCATGAGGAAGGAGGCCCGAGTTCTAGGGCCACTCACCTAGGGTTGGGCGATATCAAGAATATTCAGATGGAGGCAGCCACAAGGAGATGTTATACTGTATGGGGGGGCCACAAGGAGATGTTGTATGGGGGGGGGGCACAAGGAGATGTTATACTGTATGGGGGGCCACAAGGAGACATTATACTGTATGGGGGGGGGCCACAAGGAGGACGTTATACTGTATGGGGCAGCCACAAGGAGACATTATACTGTATGGGGCAGCCACAAGGAGACGTTATACTGTGTGGGGGCAGCCACAAGGAGACGTTATACTGTGTGGGGGGCAGCCACACAGGAGACGTTATACTGTGTGTGGGGGGGGGGCCACAAGGAGACGTTATACTGTGTGTGGGGGGGGGGGCCACAAGGAGACGTTATACTGTGTGGGGGGGGCACAAGGAGACGTTATACTGTGTGGGGGGGGGCCACAAGGAGACGTTATACTGTGTGGGGGGGGGCACAAGGAGACGTTATACTGTGTGGGGCGGCCCCAAGGAGACGTTATACTGTATGGTGGAAGCCACAAGGAGATGTTATACTGTATGGTGGAAGCCACAAGGAGACATTATACAACAAACGCTCCCACATGAAAACTTAGTTACTTGGCTTGGCCCTTTGAAAACTTGGATGCTACTTCAACACTTTGGAGGGGGCTGGGGGCCTTGGTGTAAGAAGATGCCGTGCCCCCTTCTTCTGTTCCCCTCGGTTTTCTCTTCCAGTAGCAGCAGCGCGGCATGAGGAAGGAGGCCCGAGTTCTAGGGCCACCCACCTAGGGTTGGGCGATATCAAAAATATTCAGATGGAGGCAGCCACAAGGAGACGTTATACTGTATGGGGGGCCACAAGGACACGTTATACTGTATGGGGGACAGCCACAAGGACACGTTATACTGTATGGGGGCAGCCACAAGGACACGTTATACTGTATGGGGGCGGCCACAAGGACACGTTATACTGTATGGGGGCGGCCACAAGGACACGTTATACTGTATGGGGCGGCCACAAGGACACGTTATACTGTATGGGGGCGGCCACAAGGACACGTTATACTGTATGGGGGCGGCCACAAGGACATTATACTGTATGGGGGGGCCACAGGACACTTTATACTGTATGGGGGCGGCCACAAGGAGACGTATATCTGTATGGGGGTGGCCACAAGGAGACGTTATAACTGTATGGGGGGCCACGAGGAGACGTTATACTGTATGGGGGCAGCCACAAGGAGATGTTTACTGTGGTGGGCAGCCCCAAGGAGATGTTATACTGTGTGGGGGCAGCCCAAGGAACGTTATACTGTGTGGGGGCAGCCCCAAGGAGACGTTAATAACTGTGTGGGGGCAGCCCCAAGGAGACGTATACTGTGTGGGGGCAGCCCCAAGGAGACGTTATACTGTGTGGGGGCAGCCCCAAGGAGACAATTATACTGTGTGGGGGGCAGCCCCAAGGAGACGTTATACTGTGTGGGGGCAGCCCCAAGGAGACGTTATACTGTGTGGGGGCAGCCCAAGGAGACGTTATACTGTGTGGGGGCAGTCCAAGGAGACAGTATCTAGGTTATACACCATCATTCACAGCATCACTATATACAATGGGGGGGGGGCATCATTCTAGCCTAGCAGGCTTCGGGGGGAAAGGGGAGGGGGGGGGGCGGGGGCAACTCCATTATCACTCCAGGCTGCCTAAGATGGCCTCTTTATCTCGCCCTTGCGCTTCTGCGGCAATAAAGGGGTGCGCTGAGCCGCACACAGCAGCGCTAATACAGGCAGTAAAAAGGAGCGGCATGCCCTGAGCGGGCATTATAAACTTTTCAGCGAGGGCGCAAATTTTGCTACATGCCAGCACAGCCTAGGAGAACAATGGACACACCTCCTCCTGCCCTTCTCGGTCCTCCTACCTCCTCCTGTCCTCCACTTCTTCCTGGTGAGTGCGCTTGCGCCGCTGAGCCCTGGAACTGACTCCCGAGTCCCCGGCCAGCAACTTCTCCTTTCTGCACTGCACAAGTACGCATGCGCAGTGCAGAATTCGGGGTTCTGGCCAGAAAATTCACAGACAGGGTTTTTTTTTCTGCCGGACGCTACGGCCGGCCGAAAAAACAACGGATTTTTGCAGACTGTCCGTAAATCTACGGACAGTTGGCAACCCTGCTGGTAATACAGTCCTCGCTAACAGAGCCATTCCCTATGATTAATTTAACTGCACTGCACAATTGAACACAGTGAAATATTTAACTGTGGCCTAATAATGACATTATGTAACGCAACTTTTATGTGTTTTCCAGGGCCACTCTAGGTTCCCAGTCTATCCCTGGGTCTGTGTATTATATTAATTAAAGGGTTCACTGGTTTCCTGTAATGATGACCTCTTACTCTGTCTGCTCCTTCCCATTGAAGTGAATGGGACGGAACAGTAATTACATTGGCTCGCTGCTACCCTCAGTGACTCCACATGTTCATTTCCGTCACTTACATCTTCCCAGAGTGTGGGCTTTAGACAGGACTTTACATAAAGGCAAACCCCTCCCCCTCTCCGGTTTTCACAATCCTTTCTAAACCGACTGTAACCTTGTACGTTAACTGCCCAGCCATAGCTAACATACAGCCACGTCTCAGTTATTGCCACTATGTCATAGTCCTTCTCACACATCACTAATTCCAGTTCACCAGTTTTATTAGTCAGGCTTCTGGCATTAGTATACATACAATTAAGAGGTTTTTGGATGTTTTTTTTACACTACACCTTTCCTTATGAACGGTTTTATCCCTTTCTCTATTCTACCCCCATTTCTTTTACCTCGTCCCAGGTCTCTATCTTCACTACCTTCACCTTCTATGATGTAGTTCCGCTCCCCCCAGTCCCTAGTTTAAACACTCATCCAACCTTCTAGCCATCTTCTCCCACCAAACAGCTGTACGGCATAACTGTTAATTGAAAACCATTCCATGGGACTTCCATGGGACTTCCGCATGAAGCTAATTGACAGAAAACTGTCATCAAAGCAAAAAATGGGTACTCTGAAAGCTCTAAGGTTGAGTTCGTACTTCAGCTATTTAGTCAGATATTTTGATCAGTCATTGTGAGCCAAAACCAGGTCAGGGTCAAAAACACAGAACAGGGGGAAATCAGATCTTTACGACTGATCTCTGAGTAAGCTTCACTGCTGGTATAGGCTCACAATAATTGGTGGAAATAACTGAACTGATCTGATAACCTGAAATGTGAACTCTGCCTAAAATATATAACATTCTGATTTAACACTTTTGTTTACTACTTAATATGTGTTCCTATCTGTGTTCTGATACATAGTTATATGGGAGTAAGCATATTTTATTGGAAACTAAGAAGAAAGTTCAGCTCCTTAAATACCACCTTCTTTATTTCAAGTGGTAAAATCCATCGGGAGTACAGTATATGTCTCTTCGTTTTGGACCCCACAATTTTGGTCCTTACTCATGAGTAAGGACCAAAATTGTGGGGTCCGAAACGTGTAGACATATACTGTACTCCTGACGGATTTTACCACTTGAAATAAAGAAGGTGGTATTTAAGGAGCTGAACTTTCTTCTTCGTTTCCATTGGATATATTGCAGCCGAGTGCAGGCTGTGTTCATGCTCCAGAGGACTTGGGTGCAGGTGAGCGCTGCAAGTGGATATTGTTTTGTGTTAAGCATATGTTATTATATAGGTTGGATTCTTGTGCGGTATGTTTAGTGTGTATGCTGCGCAATGGGAAAGCTGTCAGCATATATGTTCATTGTGTCCTTAAATTTACATAAGCCAGACAGATGCCAAAAGAGTATGCTTTTAGCCTCCACCTGGCTGATATACTTGGTATTCCATACAACTGTATGTAGTAAAAAAAAAAAAAAGGGGGGGGGGGTGCCAGGAGTCAGACCCCCAACCCAATTAGATAGATTGATTGAGTCCTTTTCTAAATGTGCTTCAAATTTTTTGCAATACACATGTGTTTTGTTTTTTTTTGTTTGTTTTTTTAACTTTTCCGTGAAATAGGCACCTGAAGATCACTGCTCCAGCCTGGCGTACATGGACTATGTCAGGCAGAAGAGCAATGTATTTTGTCATCTCCTGCCCTACGATTGCTTCTCTCTGCTAATAGCCTGCATACCACATGGATACAGGCTGTTAGCAGAGGGCAGCAGAGAGTGCAGGGCAGGCATCGCTCTTTTTATCTTATACCCACTCTGCTAAAGCCTGACATGGCATATCTTATGCCAGGCTTTCGGAGGGCTTTGCTGGTACAGACAGAAGCAGAGAAGCTCCAACTTTCACAGCGCTCTTTGCAACCACAGGGGAATCTATACTCCAATACATAGCACTGTATGGGAGTATGGATTGTAATGCTCAAGAGTTCTGGTGCCCATTTTGCATGGAAAATGAAGAAAATGAATAGTGTATTAAAACATTTTTTTTAGCACATTTAGAATAAAATTAAAGTTTAGTTAAAAGGTTATGTACACTTTGCCACTGTATGGTATACTTCTGAAGCATTTGTTCAATATATGTGTATATGTATGTGTGTGTGTGTATGTATAAAAATTATATATATATATATATATATATATATATATATATATATATATATATATATATATATATATTAGAGCCCATAAACAGCATAAACTTAACTCTCATGTACAGAACATACCGTTATTAATTATCATTGTCGATTCCTCTGGTGGGCCCAAAATACCCCAGTTTCACACTAGGCAGCACTGTTGATCTGTGATAAACTAGAGCTTTATTGTAAATCTGTATCAAATTATTAGAAGATGAATAGCATTCCTAAAAATGTTATTGAATATTTAGTATTTTTGCATTCTTTCGTAAGCTAATTTTTTTTTTTTTTTTTGTCTTCTTCCTCTTTAGCCGTTAAGAAAAGACCCTGAAATGATCACTGTGACTTTAAAGAAACAGAATGGCATGGGATTAAGCATTGTAGCAGCAAAGGTAAGCAAGTCTATTTATGATTGGTTAAAGGGAATCTGACACCCTGATTTTGGACCATTATCTACAGTAATGGTGGATTTAGACGAGCAGATAATTGCTTAAGCGATCACAGGCGACTAAATGACCAAAAGTTGTAGCAGACAACTAGCATTTAAATGAAACGATATCATGCATTTCATTGAAGGGGTTGTCTGATGATGGGCAATGGGGGCATATCGCTAGGATATGCCCCCATTGTCTTATAGGTGTGGGTCCCACCGCTGGGACCCGCACCTATATCCAGAACGGAGTCCCGCAAGGTGGTGGCTGGAGGACTCTGGTCCGGCCACCACCAAGCCAGCTCCCCATAGAAAAGAATGGGAGCGCCCCGTGCTTGCGCAGCCACCGCTCCCATTCATTTCTATGGCGCCAACGGAAATAGCCGAGCCAGCACTCATCTATTTTCTCCAGCCCCATAGAAAACGAATGGATGGCGGCTGCCAATGCGCAATGCTCCCTCCTTCACTTTCAGGGCTCCGTTCTGGATATAGGAGCGGGTCCCAGAGCTGGGACCCGCACCTATAAGACATTGGGGGGGATATCCTAACGATATGCCCCCATTGTATATCATGAGACAAAACCTTTAACGACAACCAATGATTGTAGTTGTTCGCACTAAAAATTTCACAGACGTTGAGCGAGCGTTTTGGTCAGATCACTACATCATTAGAAACATTTACATGAAACGATATTCATTCATCTTCAATCGCTAGCGTTGGAATCGTAACGCTTATCTACTCATCTAAATCCACCTTAAAACATAAGTAGTACGGCAGATAACTATTTTTTCCTTCCTACCGCCCCTTGTCCTCTCCATGTCAGCTCTCAGAACTGCGTTGAAATACATTATTAGGACTGCCGTGATTGCGGCACAGTCCTCTCCATTATGTTAGAACAGCACAACAGTCCAGACTGTGTATTTCAGTGCAGTTGTGAGTGCTGACAGCCGGGAAACCGGGAAGTATGAAAATAAAAGAAAAAAAACTGATCTGGACTCCTTATTTGCATTACTATGCATGTATTGCTGTAGATAATAGTCCAAAATCAGGGTGACAAACTTCCTTTAAAGGGGTTATCATATTGCCTCCTTTGCTGGCTTGATTAATTTTTCCATCCCATATACACTTCACGTTACGGCTACTGCTGCAGCACAGATACGAAGTGGCCGGGATAGGAGCTGCTGCGCATCGTACTCCTACAGCTGCTGGATTGAAGAAGTGCCTGAAAACCTCTGGATACAAGCAGTGTTTAATTCAGTTGAAAAATGAATCGAGCCAGAAAAAAAAGCAATGTGAACAATCACAATAAATTAGTAAGTGCCTTCTGTTAACTGTGTCTACATGATAAATGCCATTTGCTCTTTAAAAAAAAAAAAGTTATCACAATATTTTAAAAATGACTCCAGCAAGCTGACATATGGTGGGAATTTATCAAGCCCTGTACACTAGATAGAATTCTGTTTTTAAAAAGTTAAAAGTAGCAAAATAGGTCGTTTGCAACTTTTTCAAGTTATTTGCACAAAATTTTTGTGCCCTTTTGTATTTTTACACCACTCACTCCAGTTTTGCAAAATGAGTGGTGAAGTGACCTGTTTTAATGAGTTTCACACCAGATTTATCACTGGGACTCCAGTAGTGGGATGGAGTTGAAAACTGGAATACCATTTCTAGACAAACATTTTAAGTTTAAAAGGAGAGACAAATTTAACAAACCGCGTGCAGCATTTGTTAAATTTGGTGCAAAGTATGCACATGCAGACTGGGCAAAACTGGGGCTGGGCTTGCATGGAAGGCTGCACGATGCCTATGGAAGGCATTGGGCCGCCTTCCCAACCATCGGATCACTGCAACTCAAGGACCGGGACACTAAACAGAGATTACACGTTTAGTGGTCAGCGCTGACTGCGTATAACTAGGGTTAATGTGCCGGCATCTGTGTATTCAACAGGGACAGCTGGACCCCTGCTGATTATCTGGCAGGCTGAACTCCCGCACTTGCCCATCAGTGCACTGTATCTGTACTGTGCTGGGATTTAACTCAGTCCCCAGCACCATGCAGTTACGTTGCTGGTAACCTACGGGTTACAGCAGTATTTCTCTCTGGAACATTGATAGCACTCCTATATCCACAACCCAGCCCCCAAAATGAAGGAGAGCACACTACACATGCATGGCCACCTTTATTCACCACTGTGGGGTTGCAAGAAATAGCTGAGCCAGTTCTCTGCTATTGGGATCTCCCATAGCAGCAAATGGAAGCTGGATGCTCTTTCTTCACTTTGAGGGCTCTTTTCTGGAGATAGTTGTGGGTCCCTCCTCTGGGATCTGCTCCTATCTGACATTTATGTGCCATCAATGTCCCAAGTGGGAATACCACTTTAGGGGTTAAAGGAGTATTCCCATCTGGGACATTGACATATCTGTTGTACATGTACTGCAGATGTCAACACTTTAAAGATGGAGCCCACCCCAGAGCGGAGCAGGCACCATAGCGCCAGTTTTGCCGACTCCTGGGGCTAATGTCTTTGGAGTTCGGGGAAATGGTTTGTTCTCTCTAATAGCCTGGATCGCTCTTAGAGTTCCAGGCTAATAGAGTGGTGGTAGTTCCTATTGAGCCCTGCATGTGGCACACAGGAAATATGCAGGAAAATGTAGTTCTGATGAGTCTGTTGGAATGTGTGGCATTTGGGAACATGACATTGAGTTAAAGTGCAGTTAAAGAAAATGTGTCCACAAGTGCAGGATCAGGAATACTGGGCGATATCATGTCAGTAGGTACACTAATCCATTTAGTAGTGAGCTCCACATGTGTGCTTAATAACCTATATTTTCCCAGTCGTCTCCATGACGGCACATCCTGAGACTGACTTTCATCTGATAGGACAGGAAAAACACAGAGAGGTTTAAATTCCTTCCCTCCACCACCAGTGTTTTTCCTGTCCTGCCAGAGGAAGGTGCTGGGAGACCTCTGGTTTTCCTGGCAGAATCTTTTTTTAACCTTTTTCTTGGATTTTTAACTTTTTATTTTTTACCTTTTCACAGCCTTACCAGGGTTAAAATCAGCCTGGGGGTCGGTTGCAGGGTCTGGCTTTCCCTCCTTCCTTCATAAGCCTGTAACCTGGACCCGAATTTGCAGGATCCCCTTCGAAGCTCCCCTGCTGAGGCGGCCCAGGTGGGTTTAATGGGCAGAGGTATGGGCGGCCGGAACGACGCTATGACGCGATTCCCTTTGGCCGCCCGGTGGTGACATCAGACGCAGGAGGTGTGGCCTAACATCCTGACGTCACGTCCGGCGTCCCAGGCCCTGGTGCAGACCGCATGATTTAAAGCGCAGGTCCTGGGGGAAACATTGCGTCCTACCACCGTACAGGGAACAGTGAGTAGCCTGACTTCAGGCCCCTCGGATACGGTTATTGCCTTTCAGGCCCCTCGGATACTGTTATTGCCTTCTCTCCCTTGTACTTTCAGGGAGAAAAGGAGTCATCCTCCTCTACTAAACTTAAATCTAGAAAGTGTGTGGAGTATGTGCTAAGCGTTTACCTTCATCTGGGTCCAAGCCACTATGCAAAGAATGTACAGCAAATATAATAAAAGGAGAATCTTCTAGTTTTTTGGAGGATATAAGGCTCTTGGTAAAAGAAGAAGTGCGATCCACTCTATCTTCTGCCTCCCCCAGACCCCCTCCTCCGCCGGTGTATAAAGAAACCTTCACCGTGGATGGTGACTCTGATTCTGTTTTTCTGGATCTGTCGGATCCTGAGGTTTCTAAATCGCTTGACTCAGATGAAGATAATGAATATAAAAGGTTTTTGTTTAATCCAGATGATATTGAAGAACTTATAAAAGCGATTAGGGCCACTATGCATATGGAAATTCCAAGGAAGCCAAAATCTGTACAGGAAGAGATTTTTGGGGGACCGGGGGAAAGGCCAAAGTCGGTTTTCCCGGTGCCGGATAACGTCCAAAAGCAGATTAAAGCAGAATGGCAAAACCCAGAAAAGGGTTCCTTTATCCCTAGGGGGATTAAAAGACGCTACACGTTTGATGAGGAGGATTGCGCAGATTGGGAAACCATCCCCAAAGTAGACGCACCTGTGGCAAAAGTAGCAAAACGCACAGTATTACCCTTTGAAGATGCGGCCCAATTAAAGGACCCTGTGAATAGGAAAGCTGAAAGCCTCCTAAAAAGAACCTGGGAAGCCACAGCAGCATTGCAACCTCAGTAGCACGTACTTTAAATGTCTGGTTAGAACAGCTGGAACTCCACTTGATAAATAAGACCCCTAGAGACCAAATATTGGATAGCCTTCCGCTCCTTAAGATGGCTACTAGTTTTTTAGCGGATGCCTCTACGGAATCCATTCGTGTCTCTGCTCGTACTGTAGTACTTTCAAATACTATCTGTAGAGTACTGTGATTGAAGGCATGGTTAGGTGACATGGCTTACAAAAATAAATTGATTTTGCTACCTTTTCATGGTCAGTACGTGTTTGGCCCAGACCTGGATAAAATTTTAGAGAATGCCACAGACAGAAAAAAGGGCTTCCCAGAAGATAGGTTCTGGTCTAAAACTCGTTTTTTTCGTGGCAAACAATTCCAACGTGAGGATAAACCGGGAAAAGGAAAGACAAGGAGGTGGAGCTATCCAAAAGGGGGAAGAGGCAGAAATGTCCTCTTTAATCCCAACAAAGGAGAATCTTCTTCTGCCCAAAAACAATGACTGTATTCAGGTCAGGGGGAGACTCAGCTCCTTCATACACATCTGGGAGCAGATAATATCAAACCCCTGGGTAATCAGTGTAATAAGGAACTTCTATCATCCCCCCACCCCCCTCAGAAATTCATAGACAATTCTCCCTCAGGGCCAACATTCCTGCCTAACATCAAGCGTCTCAGATCTTCTGCAAATGGGAGCAATAGAACCCGTCCCTTTTACAGAACAAGGCAGGGGTCATTATTCCAGGCTGTTTATCATGACAACACCAAATGGAAAGTTCAGAACCATTATAAACCTAAAACCTCTGAACAAATTTGTCGTATACCAGAAATTCAAAATGAAAACGATAAAAATGGCTGTAAAATTAATCAAAAAAGATGCGATAATGGCCACACTAGACTTACGAGAAGCCTACTACCACATTCCAATCCATCCTGACTCCAGACACCTCCTATGGTTTGCAGTTCTTCTGAACAATCACACCCATCATTTTCAGTTCACTTACCTACCCTTTGGGATCTCGTCTGCCCCCAGAGTGTTTACCAAAATAATAGCAGAAGTGGTGATAAGCCTCAGACATCAGGGGATCCTAATAATTCCATATCTGGACGACCTTTTAATAATTACAGACAACAAAGATATCCTACAGGCTCACCTTCAGACTGTCATGTCTCATTTTCAGTCACTCGGATGGATAATAAATTGGGAAAAATCCAGTCTAAAGCCAGAAGCTGTTTCTAGGGATCCTACTGGATTCTCATCTTCAGAGATCATTTTTACTGGCTCAAAAGAGGAAACCAAAATGCACAATCAGGGACAGTATGAAAATCCTGGGAACCCTATCGTCATGTAGACCAGCGGTGGCCTGGGCCCAGTTCCATATGAGACCACTTCAACAATTCGTTCTAGGGATTTGGAACAGGTCTCAAACGACTCTGGAACAGAGAATTGTTCTGACCAGAAAAATAAAGGAGTCCCTGGATTGGTGGCGCCGGGATGTGAATCTGAAGAATGGAACATTCTGAGAACAAAAATCATCTTTCTCTGACAGATGCAAGCGCCTGGGGCTGGGGGGCCCACTTCGACCAGGATTTTTTTTCAGGGAACCTGGACCAACACTATAAAACCTCTATCATCCAACTACAAAGAGCTAAGAGCAATATGGGAATCCTTGAAAGTGGCACAGGGTCACCTAAAAGATCGACACGTCCTTATTAGAGTTGAGCGACCGTGCTCGTAACGAGCACTGTACTGCTCGGATCCCCTGCGCTCGCATGGGAGCAGGCATCCGGATCCGTCGGGTGAGGAGGACTGATCCGGATGGCTGCGCCCATGCGAGCCCAGGGGATCCGAGCAGTACAGTGCTCGTTATGAGCACGTTCGCTCAACTCTAGTCCTTATCCATTCAGACAATTCTACTGCGGTGGCGTTCATTCAAAATCAAGTGGGAACCAGACAATCTTTTACAACACCTAGCCTACCAGATCTTCACATGGGCAGAATGAAATGTGTTTTCCCTGTCAGCGGTACATCTGAAGGGAGTACTAAATTCAAAAGCAGATTTTCTCAGCAGACAGAGAATCGATTCAGGTAAATGGTCCTTCTCGCTGGAAGCCTTCCAGAAAATCACAACTCAATGGGGAACCCCATCTCTGGATCTTTTCGCCTCAAAAAGAAACCGCAAAGTTCTTGCATTATTCTCCTTCAATCCCAGGGATTGACCCATGGCTGTGGATGCTTTAAGCCAACATTGGCCGGAGAAGCTAGTGTATGCGTTCTGCCAATTCCCGCTCATTCCCAGAGTCCTACAAAAATTCCTACCAGAGAAGTGCACCTTAATACTAGTGGTACCCTATTGGCCAAGAAGGGGCTGGTTTGGGCTTTTGAGATCCCTGAGCAAGGAAGATCCTATATTCCTTCTTCAGAGCCAGAACCTGTTGACCCAGGGTCCAATCGCCCATCCTCGTCTCAGAATACTGAAACTGTCAGCGAGGATTCTGAGGAATCCATCCTACTCAGGTTAGGGTTGTCTGAAAAAGTAGTAAAGCATATTTGAAAGTATGGAAAATGTTTGCCTCTTGGTGTTGGGAACAGGTTCTGTCAAACATCTCCAGATATCCCCCTCATCCTGTATTTCTTGCAAGATGGTCTAGACCTGGGCCTAGCTCCAAATACCCTTAGAGTCCAGATATCGGCCCTGGGTGCCCTATACAATACCTGTCTCACTGATGTTCCCTGGATATCCGGATTTTTTAAGGCAGCCGATAGGATAAGACCTAGAATAAGAAATTTGGTTGCCGCTTGGAACTTAAATACTACTCTTTCGGCAATATAATCTTGCCCGTTTGAACCCCTTACTTCATTATATATAAGATGGCTTACATTTAAAACCATCTTTTTAGTAGCCATATCTTCAGCCAGACGGGTTTGTGAACTACAGGCCCTTTCCATCCAACAACCGTTCTTAAGAATTTTTTTGGACAAGCTGGTCTTTAAACTAGATCCTAGTTTTTTGTCCAAAGTTGTTTCAGCCTTCCACAGGTCACAAGACGTTGTGATACCATCATTTTGTGCTAACCCCAAAAATGTCCAGGAGGAAGCTTATCATAATCTGGATGTCAGACGTGCCGTTTTACACTATATTGATATTACAAAAGATTGGAGGAAAGACAATAATTTTCTTATCCAATTCTGTGGGCCAAATAAAGGAAAGAAAGCAGTAAAAAGTTCCATCTCATGGTGGATTAGATTAGCTATAACTGAAGCTTATAAGGCTGCTGGTAAAGAGGCCCCTGCCTCCCTTAGAGCCCACTCGACTAGAGCTTTAGCTGCCTCTTGGGCTCAAAAATCTGAAGCCTCCCTAGAACAAATTTGTAGGGCCGCTACCTGGAAGAGAGCCCATACTTTCACAAAACATTACAAATTGGAGGTTTTTGCTAACGAGGATATGGCCTTTGGATGAAAAGTCCTTTGTGCTGTAGTCTCTCCCTAAAAAGGAAATATCTTGTTGGTAATTTTCAGGATGTGCTGTTATGGAGACGACTGGGGAAATGATTATTACACTCACCGGTAATCCCGTTTCCTGGAAGTCTCCATGACAGCACATACGCCCCACCCTTTTCTTATTTTAATTTCCTTGCTTTAATATTCTTCTTTTTTTTTTAAAACATATCTTTATTAAAGTTTTGCATTTTTCCCCCCCAATCCCTCAGTGTACATTGGCACATGCAGCAAAGAAACATACAGGAGCATACATCAATGTTATTTTGTACAACAATAGTATAAAGAGACATGGCTAAAATCACAACATTGGTACCTAGCTTACATGTTATGAGGTGTACTGTAAAGTGCCCCCCCCAGATCCCCTGTCCCCCTCCCTCCCTTCCCCCCCTTCCCTCCCTCACAAACCAAAGGAAAACACAAATAAATACTAAAATGATGGTCCTATCTACTTCACTCTTCTCCTGGAATTCCTATCTGCTGAAAGTGGCTCAAATCTTTAGAACTCCCAATCTCCCCTTCAAATCTTCAGTCAGATACCAAGTGGTCAACTTGAATGGTTCTAAGAAAGTAGGGTATGATTGCTGGGGAACATGGGCAATAAGAAACCCCTTCCAGGAATAGAAGAACTTTTTACCCAAAGTGTCTTTCTGTTTCACCGCCTCCAGCCATTCCATATTGAAGGCAGTACGCATCATTGATAGAACCTCAGACAAAACAGGGATATCCGGCTCTAGCCAGTGGTTTAGTAAGCATCTTTTAGCCAAGAGAAGTAGCTTATGACCTATCACCGGAAGACTCCCTTGACTGCCACCTATCTCTCCGCCCGTCCCAGCCTCTTCGTGTGCATGTAGAATGACAAGCGGTGGAGAGAGAGAGCCTCTAAAGCTACTAACTTCCCTCAGCAATTATCCAATCTGGATCCAATAGTTACTCAAGCAGGGGCAGTCCCATAATCCATGCCACAGATCGGTCCCTGAAGCTGAGCATTTCGGGCAGCTAGTGAGCCTATCTGGTCGTCTGATGGTGACTGGCAGGTTAAACGCGTAAATCGCATGGTGAATAATTTTAAGATGTGTTTCTCTCCATAGCTCATTGGTGACCGCACTATATACTGCTAGCATCCCCTTACGAACGATTGGCAAAATCTCAGAGATACCCAAGATGTTACCCCATTTCTTAAATAAGGAGGAAGGAGCTTTAGTTATAACCTGGGCTCTTAGGGATGCATATAATGCAGAGATCGTTGGTTTCCCCAAGCATCGTATAAGAGAATCAAACCTGTTAACCCCCATATCGCCCGCAAGATTCTGCGTGACTGATCTGGCATAATGAGTGACCTGATGATATGTGAGAAAATGCTGACCTACTAGCCCCCTCTTTTCTATCAACTCTGGAAGGGACTACAACCTCGGGTCTCTATCATGGTATAAGTCACCCATGCGCCTAATCCCTTTGTCTCTCCATTCTAAAAAAGCTTTATTTTCCCTCCCCGGCAGAAATGCCGGATTATCATATATCGGCAAATATTTGGAGACCTGGTAGGACAGACCATACATCTTCCTCAGGGCCTTCCATTTAATCATTGTATCCTGAAGCACCAGGGAATGTCTCAGCTCTTTAGGTATGTCCGCCAACTTGGCATGCATCAGAGCCACTAGATCCCAAGGTCTGCTTAGTTGTTTTTCCAACTCCGTGCTAGAATGATACGAGGAGCCATGTACCCAATCCAGGATGTGTCTGCTAATACAAGCTAGATTGTACCCCCTTATGTCAGGGAATTGGAAGCCCCCCTGATCCTTGCCCAGTTTGAGCTTCTGCAGCGAGATTCTAGCCCTGCGGCCCCGCCATAGGAAGTGAATAAACCTGCTTTCCAAAGACTTCACATCTGCATGACGTAAAAGAAGCGGCAGAGTCTGCATGGGATAAAGTAGCTTGGAGAAACACATCATCTTTACCAGATGGCACCTACCCGCCAATGATAATGGTAAAGAATGCCACCTTTCTAAATCCGCCACAATTTTTCCAATTAGTGGCGGGTAATTCAGCTTGTACAAAGAATGTGGATCTCTACCCACCTTCACTCCTAGATAAGTAATGCTATGTTTAGCCAATGCCACTCTAGTGCCTGATACCTCTATCGATAACCTGGGGCCCCTCGGGCTCAGTTGCAATAATTCGCACTTTGATACATTCACTCGGTAACCCGAGTACTTTCCAAATTCTGCAAGCGAATCAAAAATACCCTGGAACTGTTCCTGGGGTTTAGCCAGGAATAGTATCACATCATCTGCAAAAGCAGCAATTTTAACTTGATGTGACCCTACAGAAATACCCTCAAAGCAGGCGGAGCCCTGCAAGTGGCGGACCAGCGGCTCCAAAGCCAGATTAAATAGCAGGGGCGACAGGGGGCACCCTTGTCTTGTGCCTTTCTAAAGTCTAAAAGGTTTAGACAAAAAGCCTGGGGTGTATACCCTCGCTAACGGTCTATGATATAATTTAGAAAGGAACCCCCTGAACACCCCGGAAAACCCCATCTTGTCCAGGACCAGCTCCAGCCACCCCCACCGCACATTATCAAAGGCTTTTTCCGCGTCAAGGGTCAAAAGCGCCGGGGTCTCTCCGTGCTGCGGGAGATGGTGGATACGGTCCAGCACAGTCAAAACAGTCCTGATATTTGTCACCGCCGATCTACCCCTCACAAACCCCGCCTGAGCCGGGGTGATCAGGTGTGGGAGGACCTCCGCCAATCTATCTGCTATAATTTTTGATATAATTTTTGTGTCTACATTAATTAACGAAATGGGTCTGTACGATCCCGGCTGCGGTGGGTCCTTTCCTGGCTTTGGGAGAAGCTTAACCCCTTCGCGACCGGAGCTTTTTTCGGTTCTGCATTTTCGTTTTGCGCTCCCTGCCTTCAAACAGCCATAACTCTTTTATTTTTCTGTTCACATAGCTGTATGAGGGCTTGTTTTTTGCGGGACAAGTTGTAACTTTCCAACGCCACCATTTAATATTGCATACGGTGCAGTGGGAAGCGGGAAAAAAATTCCAAACCGGGTGAAATTGCAAAGAAAACGCTATTCCGCTACAGTTCTACGGGTTTCTTATTTACAGCGTTCGATGTGCATTAAAACTGATCCGTTACTTTCATTCTACTGGTCAGTACGAATCCGGCAATACCTAATATGTATAGTTTTTTCCTGCGTTTTCATAGTGATAAACTAATTAGAAAGTTGCCCTTTTTTTTTTTTTTTTTTTTTTTTTCCTTGTCAAATCTTGACCCCTATAACTTTTTGGTATTTATGTGTACAGAGCTGTATGGGGGCTCATTTTTTGCGGGACGATCTGAAGTTTTTATTGATACCATTCTGGGGTGTGTATGACTTTTTTGATCACTTTTTATTTAATTTTTTTTAGAAAAAAAAAGCGACAAAAAACGGCAAATCGCCATTTGGACGCTTTTTTCCGCCACACAATTCGCCGTATTGGAATTTTTTTTTTATATTTTTAAAAGTACGGGCGTTTTCGGTCACGGTGATACCCATGATGTCTATATTTATTGTTATTTAGGTATTTATTTTTTACTTATACGGAAAGGGGGGTGATTTGAACTTTTACATCTTTTTTATTTTTTATATATTTTTTAACATTTTTTTAAAATTTTTTTTGTACTATTAGAAAGCTCAAATATGGGCTTATATATTGTGGCTTTTTTTTTTTTTCTTTATGAGCAATTCTGGGTTTTATAGACTCAGAAAACCATGAATTGCTCATTTCTTATCCTGGCCTGCCATCTAGTGGCCAGAATAAGAATTGCAGTTTGAAAACTGTAATCCTCACCAGCGAGGATTACAGTTTTCATATGGTGTACAGACACCCCGATTGGCCACACGGGGTGTCTGTACACCACCCGGAAGCGAACGCTTACGGGTTTAGACGCAACTAGATGCCGTGATCACGGCATCTAGTCAACCCGGAAGACGCCGCCGATGGAGTAGGTAGCGGCAAGTCTCTGCTGTTAGAAACAGCAGAGACTTGCCGGCCATGACGCCCGCCACACCCGCGAGCGGGCGCCATGTGCCCGCATCGCCCCAGCGCCGTACATGTACGGCGCTGGTCGCGAAGGGGTTAATGTAGGAGGTATTTTCCTTGTCTGGGCAGGAGGTCCCTGAGAGAATATCATTATACCACAATAACATAGGGGGAATTAAATGATCCTGCAATGCTTTATAATATTCACCCGGAAACCCATCCGGGCCCGGGGCCTTGCCAGAGCCCAAATGCCGTATCACATTCTGTAACTCCTCCCTGGTGATCACAGCATTCAAGGATTGTAACTGTTCAGGCGAGATCTTAGGTAAATCAATGTAATCCAGTAAAGTACCGGAGAGGTCACCTCCCCCACCATCACTATATAGCCTCTCATAAAATTGCCCAAGGATTGCATTGATCTCCGCTGGGTGGTGCACTACAGATCCTGCAGCATTCCGTAGGCTCGAAATGCCCGGGGCGACCCGTTGCCCTTTAGCTAGATTAGCCAGTAGGCGACCCACCTTATTGCCAAATCTGTACAACTTTGCCTCAAAATGTGATCGAGACTGGGCCTCCTTTTCTCTTAGTAACTGGTCATAGGCACTCCGGGCCTCCGACCAAGCAAGTCTAGAAGGTTCCGTATGAGAGGACATGAAATCTAAATAGGTTGCTCTAACCTTTTGGCTAGCTTCCACTAATCTGCCCGATACCTTCTTTTTCAGACCCATAAGGTAAGTCATTATTCTACCCCTCATTACTACCTTGGATGTGTTCCAGAAAAGCTCTGGTGACTCCACGTGCTCCGCATTGTCAGTCGAATACTCCACCCACCAAATCCTAAGTTTGTCAATAAACTCAGAGTTGGATGTCAAATGAGATGGAAATCTCCAAAGGTAATCTGAACCCCTAGGGGTACACATCCTGTAGTTGCAGGCAAACGGGAGTATGATCGGAGATTACCATATCCGCAATCTCCGCCCGTTCAACTCTATTGTGGAGTGTTCCACTGACAAAGCAGTAGTCTATCCTCGACCACGACTGTCTAGCATGAGAATAAAATGTATAGCTCCTTTCGTCTGGGTGCAGAACACGCCAAGGATCAATCAACCCCGCTGTCGTAACCAATGGCCCAAGCACCTTATCATGCGTTCCCTCTTTCCCCAGATACCCTGGGCAGTGTTTCCGATCCTCAGCATAGCACAACACAGAGTTGAAATCTCCACCTACTATCTTATTGGGACATACATCTAACAGTAAGGTGGCCTCAAGATCTTTAAAAAACTGAGCATTACTTGTGTTCGGTCCATAAATGTTATAAATACTATACTGGGTGCCGTGTACCGTAATCAAAATGTGCATCCATCGCCCCTGCGTATCCACCGTGCATCTGAGAAATTGATGCTGCATAGATTTATTCAGCAGAATAAGGACCCCTGCCTTTTTGTTTACAGAAGGTGACCCTACAACCTTGCCCACCCATAGCTTATGCATTCTTTCTATGTCCACATCTGCTAAATGGATCTCTTGCAATAACGCTATATCAGTGCCCAATTTCTTTAAATGTCTCAAAACCATCCACCTTTTGTGTGGGGATCGGAGCCCTTTAACATTCCATGATGTTACTCTCATATTTAAGGGAAGACAACATAAGATCTCTAATCCAGGAAAAACATCTCCGAAACATACCAGCAGAAGGACCATAAGAGTGAACAATAAACCCCTCCCCCCCCCGCCCCCCACTCCCATCCCAACATATCAACCAGCTGCGATACCATACCGAGGAACTTCCTTTTTTCTGGGTGGCCTTCCCCCTTCTCCCAATAATTGCAGTGAGAGGTGCGAGTGTGGAGCCCCATAATCCTCCCTCCCTCCCGATCACCCGAGAACTGAGCCCCTCACCCAAATCACATTCTCCATTATCCCAACAAAAACAAAAGGGCAACTACAACATTAGGTGACGCAAGTGAAACCAAGTGTAGTAGATCCTGGTCAAAAGGATATGACAAGTTCATCATCCCGGGCAGTCAGGTGTATTCCCCCTGGGTGACCGACGACGTCTCGGCACTGGCTCCCATGACCCGTCATCTCTCGGAGCAGGGGTCGTAGTAGGATCCCAGTCTGTGTCTGCCGTTGATCTGTAGACTTGTTCCGGAGCAAAGTGTCTCTTCTCGGCTCCTTGCTGTCCAGAGTTAGTCTCCAGTGTAGCGAGATAGTCCGCCGCCGCTTTTGGATCGTGGTAAGTGGTGATAGATCCGTCCCTGTGAGTAATCCGTAGATTAGCGGGGTATTGAAGCTGGAAGCGGATCTGCTTGCGATACAAGATAGAGCAGACACTGCTGAATTCTCGCCTCCTCTTTGCGACTGATGCCGAGTAGTCCGCAAACAACAGTATGTTGTACCCCTTAGCTGCAATGGCGTCTTCCTGGTGCGATACGCACGTATGATGGCCTCTTTATCGAAGTCCAGAAGTCCAGGTATCGCATGATCACAGGGCGGGGTCTTGCCGCCAAACCGGGGTGTACCCCTTCTTGGGATGTCTGAGAATTCACGGGGGGTCCAATCCGATGCGCCCGCTCCACCTTGTGGGTACCCGCTAGGCCCAATGCCTCCGGCAACTCCTTTTCACATAGCTCTTTTAGGGCCTGGGGCCTAACTGATTCAGGCAACCCAAGCAGTCTCAAGTTATTACGCCTCGACCGGTTCTCGAGGTCTTCTAGCTGGTCCTTTAGAATAATGTTTTGGCGGAATAGATCTTGCGCTCGGCGGTTAGCCTTCGCCGCGTCTTCCTCCACCTGTGCCACCCTTAACTCAAGTTCATCCAGCCTGGTGTCATGTTGCGTCACCGCCTCATGCAGCTCATGTAGTGAGGCTGATAGCGTTTTTGAGAGCGTTTCTCGAATGTCCGGCGCTAAGTATTTTGCAACTTCTATGGCCAATACTTTGTAGTCTATATGTTTGGGTCCTACCAGTTCTTCCATTTGGCATCGGGAGAACCGGAGTTCTTTCAGACTCCCCTTTCGGGGACGCTGGGCGGGAATCCGCCATCTTGCTGAGCATAGTCTCCACAGGGTCGCCTTTGCTGCAACGAATTGACTGTTTTCCGCTCCTCAAAAGGTATCGGTCCATGGACCGGGTAGATCAGAGTCTCAAGAGGACTTGTAGAATCCTCAAACCCCCTTGGAATTGCTCAGATTTGCGGAGCTAGGCCAGAGTTAGGGAGATCGGGCCGCGGAGCCGAGCTACTCCGTGCTGCTCATCCCAGAGCCGGAACCGGAAGTCCCATATTCTTCTTTTATATGTGATTACCTTCTTATCCTGGTGTCCGTTGAAAATACACTGGTGGTGGAGGGAAGGGGAGGGAATTTAAACCTCTGTGTTTTTCCTGTCCTATCAGAGGAAAGTCAGTGTCAGGATGTGCTGTCATGGAGACTTCCAGGAAACCGGATTACCTGTGAGTGTAATACTCATTTATGTTGTGTGGCAACAAGACATTACAGAGGGCACCATAGTCTGGCTTCCATGCTCATTAACTTTGCAGAGGATCAGGATTGAGAGGAGGATTGATGCTTGGGACCAGGAATGAAAGTGGATCCATGCTGGGGACGAAGGATGATTGGGCCATCAAGAAATGGGAACTGAAAAAGAAAGGGGGCAAATGGTTGTAAGTGTGGGCTGGGGCAACTTGTGTAAGCACCACAGCTGTTTTATTAGGCTACTTTCACACTTGCGTTGTAAGGATCCGTTTGTGAGATCAGTCACAGGCTCTCATAAACTGTCCCAAACTGATCAGTTTTGTCCTAATGCATTCTGGATGGAAAAGGATCCGTTCAGAATGCTTCAGTTTGCTTCAGTTCAGTCAGCATTCCGTTTTGGAGGCGGACACTAAAACGCTGCTTGCTGCGTTTTGGTGTCTGCATGAAGAAACTGATCCAAACTGATCCGTCATGACTCCCCCATTGACTTTCAATGGAGTTCATGACGGATCAGTTTGGCTATTTAAAAGATAATACAACCGGATCCGTTCATAATGGATGCAGACGGTTGTATTATAATGACGGAAGCGTTTTTGCTGATCCAAGAGGGAAATGAAATGCTGATATCATTGTCTGTCTGTGTGCTCTAAATGTTTGCTGATTCAATTGGTCACTTTAGCTTTCATTATGTGTATTTTTTTTTTATCGAAGAAGATAGCCAATCTTATATAATCTAATTTTCTGACATACTAACTTTTGGGTTTTCATTTCCTGTATCTCATAATCATCAACATTAAAAGAAATAAACACTTGAAAGAACTCACTCTGTGTAATGATTATATATAATACTAGCTGAAGGACCCGGCTTCGCCCGGGTATATTTAATTTATTTCATTTAATGTTCGTGTGTGTGTCGTTAAGATATCGAGAGTTACCTCTACAGTGCCCGTCCCTTTAACAGTGACCTCCACAGCAGGCCGCCCCTTAACAGAAACATCCACAGCGCCCTCCCCTTTTTAACTGTGACCTCCACAGCAGCTAGGGTGGCCACTGTCTTCACCCCAGAAAGCCGGACCTCATGGCTATTCCCCCAAACGTGAAACCGCACCCCTAGTTCCCATGAAGCCACACCACTAAACATGAGGCCATGCCCCCTGGCTCTGTGAAGACACGGAGGAGAAGCTTTCTGAGTGTGAGCTACTGAAAGGGTGGACATCCCTGCATCCGTCCAGGCACTGTGAGAACAGGTAGCCAGAAAGCTGGAGTGTCCAGCGTAAAGCTGGACATCTGGCCACCCTAACATCAGCCTGCCCCTAGGGTGGCCAGAGATCCGGTTTTAGGCTGGACAGTCTGGCTTTCAGACTCCCTGGCACCGTCCAGCGAAGGTCCACCCTTTCGGTAGCTCACGCTCAGATAGCTTCTCCTCCATGTCTTCACAGAACCAAGGGGAGTGGCCTCGTGTTTAGGGGTGGCATCATGGGGACCAGTGGCACGGCTTCACGTTGGGGGGAGGCTGGACAGTCTGGCTTTCAGACTCCCTGTCCTCTGTCATGCGCAGGGCCTGGATGGACACAGGGATGTCCTTTTGAACAGCTCACTGTGCAGTCTGAGCATGAGGTGCAGGGAGAAAGTCACCCTCCTTCCCACCCCTGCAGCTGACAGAAGTTGATTTTTACCTTCATTTTTTTCAATCAAATGTGGCGTGGAAGGGGCGTGGCCTGACTGAGTTGGGGGCGTGACTTAGTGGAATCTGGGGGAGGGGCTTTTAAGTCCTTCTTTTGAAGGTGGCCTGAATTACAGGTCAATGCCATAGTAATTTAGAAGGAAATTGGGTAACAGTGGAAGAAAGCATCTTTTATTACTACTGAACAGTAAATATGTGAAATTTACATTATATGAGGTAATGATTGATGAGTTAGTCTAAAATATAAGTTATATTTATGGTAACCAGAATATCCCTTTAACAGTGTCATCCACAGCGCTCTTCCCCTTTAAAGCAGACCTACAGCAGTGAACTGGCTAGGTTGTTATGGAAACTTGGTGTGTGTGGAGACTAACTGCCTGTGAGCTTCTATTGGCTGATAAGGGTCATGTGACCAGGCATCTATTGGCTAATGCATTTTTTTGAAATATCTCAGGAACGGTACGCCCTGGAGAGCTGAAACCCGTTTTAAAACCTTCCTGGACACCTGATGTACCTGTGTGCCAAATTTCGTGATTGTAGCTGCAGCGGTGCGGATTCCTTTAGTGGACATACACACACATACACTAAGCTTTATATATTGGATATTATTTTCAGCTTCATTGAATTACTGAAAAAATGTTTAACTTCTCGATATTCTAATTTAGATTCACTAGTATGTGGCAAAGCTGAGATGAGAGGTGAGGGAGGGGGCATTGGGGGGGTGGAGTATCTTTAAAGGGAATCTGTCACATGATTTTAGTGTATGAAACTATAAGTATTGCCATGTTCAATAAACTACCTTGTGTCCTGGTGTAGTCTTCATTCATTGTTTCCTGCTGTGGTTTTTGTTTTATTCCACTTTTTATGATATGCAAATCTTCTATGAAGGAGCCCAGAGGGGCGTTAATATCGATATAGGGAGCCCAGTAACGCCCCTCTCCTGTGCCCAGCCCGCCTTCTTACTGCTCCCAGGGCAGGAGTAACGACCCACATTAGCATTGTTGGCCGCCGCCCCCCCTCCGCTACGTCACGTCTCTTCAAACCACTCCCAGAGCTGCCTGCCGCTCTCAGCCGATGAGAGTATTACTATCGCGCAGGCAGCGAGCGGTACTGCGACTGCGCGATAGTAATACTCTCAAGGCAACCGGCTTCAAAAGCGGTACTGCGCCTGCGCGAGATTTTGGCTGAGAGAGGCCGGCAGCTCTGGGAGTGGTTTGAAGAGCTGTCGTGATGTAGCGGAGGGGGGGTGGGCGGCTACCAACAATGCTAATGTGGGCCGTTACTCCTGCCCTGAAGAGGCGTGTTTGGGCACAGGAGGGGGGCGTTACTGGGCTCTCTATATCGATATTAACGCCCCTCTGGGCTCCTTCATAGAAAATTTGCATATCATAAAAAGTGGAATAAAACAAAAACCACAGCAGGAAACAACGAATGAAGACTACACCAGGACACAAGGTAGTTTATTGAACATGGCAATACTTATAGTTTCATACACTAAAATCATGTGACAGATTTCCTTTAAATAGTTGTTTTGTGGTTGTGAGATGTGAATTAGGCCTGTTTTGCAGCAGCGAGTGAGGACTTGAAATTGACAAGGGATTGTTTGTTTGTATGTATGTGTGTGTTTCTTAGAATGTGGTTTCTTCCATCGCTCTTATATAACACCAAACGTTCGGTGTTCCAGACTTGAACTTCAGTTTACTGTTTCACTTCATGCAGTGTCTGTGGATTAGTTTCATAAACCTTCCCTTTAGGTAATTCCATAGATAAAAGTTGCATACTGTTAGGTCTGGAAACTGTAGTGGCCCTTTGCTTACTGTACAATCTCCTGTGAATGGTGCATGAATTTTGCACAAGGATGCATGCGATATATGGCAGATTGGCCTGTCTTGCTGAAATAAACAGTACTCATGCTGGTGATAAGTTACCTGTGCATTGAATTTCTCACATATGTTCATGTTTATGGTTGTGTTCACATTTTCATCAACGAATACTAGACCCACAATCCGTGTTCCCCTAACGTGTACCAGTAGCTGATTTTTGGATTGTGTAATGGCTGTTAGTGCAGCTTGTGTGAAATTTCACTGTCTGTACCTATTCTGTGAATTAACACACCTAGATAGATGGAACCACTTTCATTACACATCTTATATTGCAATGGTCCAAAGTAGTCATGCGCCGCATACATGTATTTATCCCCTCCTTCAACTCTCTCACAGCGAACACTCTATATGGCTTTCAGCACACAGCGACATGTTGTGCAGCTGCTTGGGATAATTTTCAAACAGCTTTCCTTAGACTTCTCATAATCTTCCCCTGGGTGTCTGCATCTATCATGGGTTTCCGAACACTTGGTCTTCTATTTTATTGGCATGAGCCACAGATCCTGTGTTATGCCACTTCCATACCAAAATTGGTAATTCAAGAAGCTTACCATCCTGCAAAAAGAAAGTTGCCAGCATCACAGTCCTGCGTATCCTGATCCTATGAGTGTATAGTCTTCCACCATGGCAATTCTTTGTTGAATTGAATACAGCATGCTGGAGACATGTGCAGTACTCCACCAAGAGTGCTACTCAACTGGCAGGGAAGGATATGATGGCCTCATTCTTTTCTTAAAGTACTCTGGGAATCTGAAAGCTGGGCTCTGGTTGCTAATGGCAACCAAGTTGTTTTTTTTCTGATGTTTTGATGGGCCTGATGAGCATTATCCTATACAAACCAAAGAAAACTGTGTTCTGTTTTAGTGGCCTACACTGTGCTTGGTGGTAGCTGCAAAAGTGGATGAGAGTTAAAAATCATCCAAAAGCTGCAGAAATAACCTGGAAATTGGCAGATGCATTTTTTATCTGTAGTTGTCAGTGTGCATGCTGCAATTTCCTTATGGAAATTGCTATTCTAATCGCAAAACAGACAAGAATAGGGCATGTTCTATAATTTACGGAACAGCCACACTGATGTGGACATCACACGGATAGGAATGAATGGGTCCATTTGTGTTCTAGACCCGAAATACGGTTGTGTTTCAGCCATTATTCTGTGGATTTCACTCTGCAATTAATTGGGTGAAGTCTTTTGTCACAGTTTTGTTCTGTATTTTACCCTCCATGTGATTACACTTTTACCCTTTTAGTTTTTCAAACCACTCAAAATGATGTTTGCATCAAGGTAATTCTTTGTTAATGTAAATATTGCCAATGTTCAGTATTGTTGAGGGAGCTGGAAAAAGTCTGAAAATATAATATTCCTATTATAAATCCTATCTCTGTCCCAAATATGAAGCAGAGAACCCCACACCAAAATCTGTTTTTAGTCCCTTGTATTGACATACATTAACAATGATGGTGTGTGTGTGTATATATAATACAATATACAAATAGCAAAAGAATGGGCAGTTTTTACCAAATCCTTGTATGCATTATTTCTATACATTTTATTGTGATGTCTCCTTTAACCCTTAGGATCCCAGCGCCGTACATGCACAGCACTCTAATTGGGTGGGTGCAGGAGCTGCGACTGCTTGATCAGCAGCAGGCGTCCAGCTGTTCCCGACAGCTGAGCACCTGCATTATATTCCGGCATCAGTGATATTAACCCCTTGTGTGCCGCGGTCAGCGCTGACATGGCATACACGAGGTTTGCACTCTGTGGTGATGGGGACCCGATGGCAGGAACAAGCAGCCCAGTGCCTAACACAGGCATCAGGGCTTGCCTACTCTGGAAGCTTATGAGACTCAGCCCCCCTGGGTCTCGCAGGCAGGTTGTCAGTGTATTACACTGGTAATACACTGACAGTCAATGCATTACAATACACATGTATTATAATGCATTGCAGAGGGGATCCCCAAAAGTTGAAGTCCCACCACAAAAATAAAAGTAAATAAAGTTTTAAAAAAGTCAAGACATAAAAGTGTAAAACGAAAACATATTGGGTATCGCCACATCCGTAACGACCAGCTCTATAAAAATTAATATTATCTACCCCGTCTTGAGAACATCATAATAATGAAATAAAAATAAATAAATAAAACCTGTGCTAAAACAGCCATTTTTCGGTCATCTTGCCTCACAAAAAGTATAATACCAAAAAGTCATGTGTACCCTAAAATGGTACCAAACAGTCACAACCCATAAAAAAATGAACCCCCACATAACACAATCACCCAGAATTTTTTTTTTTTTTAAAAAGGCTTTCAGAATATGGCAACACAAAAGCAAGTTTTAGGTTTTTTTTTTTTTTTCAAAACTGCTTTTACTTTGTAAAACAAAAATAAAAAATAGACATATTGGATACTGCTGCATCTGTAACAACCTGCCCTACAAAAATATCACGTAATCTACCCCCTCAAGTGAATGCTGTTTAAAAAAAAAAAAAAAAAACTGTGGCAAAACAGCCAATTTTTTGTCAACTTTCCTCAAAAAGTATTATCTTGAATGATTAAAAAAATCACATGTACCCAAATAATACCAATAAAAGGTCTCTTCCTGAAAAAAGTGAGCCCCTAGACAAGACGATCAACAAAAAAAATGAAATATATGGTTTTGAGAAAATGAAGACCCAAAAATGCTTTATTATGTAAAACTGAAACAAAAAATAAAAATAGACATATTTAGTATCATTGCATCTGTAACAACCGGCTCTACTAAAATGAAACCTAATCTGTCCTGTCAGGTCAGACACAAAAAGCATACTATTGAACGATCAAAAATCATATGTACCCCAAAATAATACCAATAAAACTGTCTCCTTAGGACTCATGCACATGACCGTTCATTTTGTGGAACGGCAGGCCCTTAATAGAACAGTTCTATCCTTGTCCGTAATGCAGACAATAATGGGACCAGTTTAATTTTTTTTTTTGCGGAATGGACATTCGGCTGTACGGAATGCACACAGTCATTTACGTTTTTTTGCGACCCATTGAAGTGAATGGTTCTGCATCAGGACTACAAAGAAAAACGAAAGGACATGGACAAAAAATGTTTGTGTGCATGAGCCCTTAGTCTGTAGTTTCCAAAATGGGGTCACGTTTTGAGACTCTCGACTGTAGGGGTAAATCAGTGGGTCTTCAAATGCCGCATGGGAACGTAAAGGGGTTTTCCGGGATTTAACTACTGATGACTTATTCTCAGGATAGGTCATCAGTATCTGATCGGTGGGGGTCCAGTACCTGGGACCCCCATTGATCAGCTGTTTCAGAAGGTACCGGCCCTCCTGTGAGCGCTGCTACCTTCTCGCAGCTCACCAAGCACATCACCGTACACTGTACAGCGGCTGTGCTTGGTATCGTGCTCAGCCCTAGTCACTTGAATGGGGCTCAGCCGCTCCTAGGCAACGTAACCGATGAACGTGACGTCCCTGACCTAGGATAAAGCTAAGAGAAGGCCGCAGCGCTCACAGTAGCGCCGGTGCCTTCTCTAACAGCTGATTGGCAGGGGTTCTGGGTGTCGGACCCCCACCGATCAGATACTGATGACCTATCCTGAAGATAGGTTATCAGTAGTTAAATCCTGGAAAACCCCTTTAAAATTATCCCAATGAAATCTGCCGTCCAAAAACCAAATGGTGTTCTTGCCTTTCTGCGCCCTACTGTGCTCTCATACAGCAGTTTACGACCATGAGGTGTTTCTGTGAACTGCAGAATCGGGGTAATAAATATTGAGGTTTGTTTGGCTGTTTACCCTTGCTGTGTTACAAGAAAAATGGATTAAAATGGACATTCTGAAAAAAAGGTGACATTTTGAAGGTTCACCTCCAATTTTCTTTTATTCTTGTGGAACGCCTATAGGGTTCAATGTGGATAAATGTCAAGTTATGCATCTTGGTAGTAATAACATCTGTGCCTCATGTGTCCTAGGGGATGTAACACTGGGAGAGTCGCTTATAGAGAAAGATTTGGGTGTCCTAGTAGATGGTAGATTAAATAACAGCATACAATGTCAATCAGCTGCTTCTAAGGCCACCAGGATATTGTCATGCATTAAATGAGGCATGGACTCACATGGCACGGATGTAATATTACCACTTTACAAAGTGTTGGTGTGGCCTCATCTGGAATATGCAGTTAAGTTCTGGCCACCAGTCCATACAAAGGACGCCCTGCTGCTGAAAAAAGTACAGAGCAGAGCGACTAAACTGATAAGGGTCTTAGTTATGAAGAAATATTAAAAGAATTGAATTTATTTGGTCTTGAGAAGAGACATCTAAAAGGGGACATGATTAACCTATACAAATGTATAAATGGGCCATACAAAAAATATCGAGAGAAACTGTTCCGTGTAAATGCCCTCAAAACACAAGGGGCACGGCCTCCGACTGGAGAAGAAAAAATTCAGTCTCCAGAAGCGTCAAAGCTTTTACTGTGAATCTGTGGAATAGACTTCCTCAGGACGTGGTCACAGCAGGAACAGTGGACAGTTTTAAAAGGGGTTTAGATGAATTCTTAAAAGTAAACAACATTAATGCTTATGAAAACGTGTAGATATCTGAGTCTCACTTCCTTCTGGGATTCACGTCCCCACCTATGCCTTGGTTGAACTTGATGGACTTTTTTTTCAACCGTATTAACTATGTAACTATGTAACTTTCTAAAATCAGTTTTGAATAACTTGAAGAGTGTAGTTTCTAAAATGGCGTCATTTATGAGGGGACTTTCTACTATGTTAGCCCCACAGAGTGACTTCATAAATCAACTGGTACTTAGTGGGTTTTGGAAATTTTCTTCAAAAAGTTTAAGAATTTGTTCTAAAATTCTAAGCCTTCTAACGTCCTTAAAAAATAAAATAAAATGTCTTGTACAAAATTATGCAAGCATAGAGTAGACCTATGGGAAATGTGAAGTAATTGTTTTCTGGGGTATCACTATCTGTATTAAAAGCAGAGAAATTCAAATTTTGAAAATTACGGATTTTTCTAAATTGCTTGGATAAGTAAAAGCATTTCAAAGTTATTACCACATAAAATTACACATGCTAGATTTGCAAAAATCGGCCTGAGATTTAAGGTTAAAAGTTTTTCAGTACGGAAACGGGTTAAGAATGTTGTAACAGTATTTGCATGAATTGTTGTGTTTTTATTTTTGACAATTACCAAAACAATGCATTTCATCTTTATCAAAATAAATGTACCTGCACATTCTAACATGCATCTTTTTTTCTGCAGGGTGCAGGACAAGAGAAGCTTGGTATCTACATAAAATCAGTTGTGAAAGGAGGAGCTGCAGAAGTGGTGTGTACCTTTTATTTAAATATAGCTTCTATACTTGGAACTTGGATGTTTTTAGGGTTTCACACAATGCTTTAAAAAGCACACCCCTTTATTAGAGTGTCTTTTTTGTGTGTTTTTCTTTACCAATAATTGGTGTGGCCAGATGTAAGCTGAAAACCAGTAGTAAAATAAACTTCAAATAATTAGGGAGATTTATCAAAATTGGTGCAAAGGAAAACTGAATATGATTTGTTGCTATAGGCAAGTAAGCCAGTTTTACTTTATACCAGTTTTGGTAAATCTCCCACCTAACTTTTTTTTTTTTTTAATGCTGCATGCTCGAAGTATGACTTTTTTTGGGAGGCAGACGCTTGTACTACATGCAAACAGTGCTGTACAAACAATAACAGTAGTAACTACAGTCATGGCCAAAAGTTTTGAGAATGACACAAATATTATATTTTCACATGATCTGCTGCCCTCTGGTTTTTTTGTGTGTTTGTCAGATGTTTTTACCACATACAGAAATATAATTGCAATCATATTATGAGTAACAAAAGCTTATATTGACAGTTAGAATGAGTTAATGCAGCAAGTCAATATTTGCAGTGTTGACCCTTCTTCTTCAGGACTTCTGCAATTCTCCCTGGCATGCTCTCAATCAACTTCTGGACCAAATCCTGACTGATAGCAGTCCATTCTTGCACAATCAATGCTTGCATTTTGTCAGAATTTGTAGGTTTTTGTTTGTCCACCCGTCTCTTGATGATTGACCACAAGTTCTCAATGGGATTAAGATCTGGGGAGATTCCAGGCCATGGACCCAAAATCTCTGTTTTGTTCCCTGATCCATTTAGTTATCACCTTTGCTTTATGGCAAGGTGCTCCATCATGCTGGAAAAGGCATTGTTGATCGCCAAACTTCTCTTGGACGGTTGGGAGAAGTTGCTCTCGGAGGACATTCTGGTACCATTCTTTATTCATGGCTGTGTTTTTAGGCAAGACTGTGAGAGAGCCAATTCCCTTGGCTGAGAAGCAACCCCACACATGAATGGTTTCAGGATGCTTTACAGTTGTCATGAGACAAGACTGGTGGTAGCGCTCACCTCGTCTTCTCCGAATAAGCTGTTTTCCAGATGTCCCAAACAATCGAAAAGGGGATTCATCAGAGAAAATGACTTTACCCCAGTCCTCAGCAGTCCACTCCCTGTACTTTTTGCAGAATATCAGTCTGTCCCTGATGTTTTTTTGGAGAGAAGTGGCTTCTTTGCTGCCCTCCTTAAGACCAGGCCTTGCTCTAAGAGTCTCCGCCTCACAGTGCGTGCAGATGCACTCACACCTGCCTGCTGCCATTCCTGAGCAAGCTCTGCACTGCTGGTAGCCCGATCCCGCAGCTGAAACACTTTTAAGAGACGGTCCTGGCGCTTGCCGGCCTTTCTTGGGCGCCCTGGAGCCTTTTTGGCAACAATGGAACCTCTCTCCTTGAAGTTCTTGATGATGCGATAGATTGTTGACTGAGGTGCAATCTTTCTAGCTGCGATACTCTTCCTTGTTAGGCCATTTTTGTGCAGTGCAATGATGACTGCACGTGTTTCTTTAGAGATAACCATGGTTAATAGAAGAGAAACAATGATGCCAAGCACCAGCCTCCTTTTAAAGTGTCCAGTGGTGTCATTCTTACTTAATCATGACAGATTGATCTCCAGCCCTGTCCTCATCAACACCCACACCTGTGTTAATGGAGTAATCACTGAAACGATGTTAGCTGTTCCTTTTAAGGCAGAGCTGCAATGATGTTGAAATGTGTTTTGGGGGATAAAGTTCATTTTCTAGGCAAATGTTGACTTTGCAAGTAATTGCTGTTAAGCTGATCACTCTTTATAACATTCTGGAGTATATGCAAATTGCCATTATAAAAACTGAAGCAGTAGACTTTGTAAAAATTAATATTTGTATCATTCTCAAAACTTTTGGCCATGACTGTACATGCCTCTGACTGCATAGCATGTCACAGTTGCAAGTAAGCATAAACACGGTCCTCTGTGGTCCCTCTGTCTGTAATTGTTGACGAGTTTTAAAAACGTTATCAAATACCTGAAGCACGTACTGAATCCCCTGCTGCACCCAACTGTCAAAACCCTGCAGTTTATACAGTTCCCACAGGAAAGCTTTATGCAACAACGGATTACCGTATATACCGTATATACTACCAAACTTTATTCATAAGGTGGAATATGGTTAAACTAGGGGAATAGATTTTAAATGCAGCACACCTAGTGGGGTATGATTCGGTATGAGATATTGTACAATTAGGGCCCGTTCACACGACGGTGTGAACGGGTCTACATCTATTCCGCAATTTTGCGGAGTAGACACGCCCCCGTTCACTTTAATGGCCGGCATTTTTGCGGATCCACAATACCATGGCCATCTGAACGGCCCTTAATCTTTTGAAATCATGTGCTGTCTCTAGGTTGCATCCATGTAAAAGTTGAAGCTGCTCTGCTAGAAAATACGTCCAAGGATATAGTAGCGCCACTCCCCTGCAAACCTTGGCCAGCTGTAATTTAGCCAGTTTAATTCTGGGTTATCCTGTCTTCCATACTAAATCTCTAAATAAGCCGTCTATCCTGAAGGTCAACAATATAGAACTAACTAAACTAAGCAAGTTTTAGACAAAAAAAAAATCTATTTCCTCATTTCCCTGGTTCTCTTCTGGCTCTTTGTTTACGGTACCTACAATACCAACAGTCTCTGGAGTTTCCTCATGAATATTTGTGCCCCTCCCCCTGCTCTGCAAAGAGAGTGAATAAGTCTGTCCTGAGTGACATGTCTGCCTGCTAGGATACTCAGCAGCATGTTGTATGTGTCGGACTACAAGTCCCAGCTATACAATGACACTGCTGATACACACAGGATCTTCCTCCTACCTGTTCTTGTGCAATACTCTGCAGATCTCCACAGATCTTCTCCAGTATCAGCTCTGTGTTTGCAAGACGAAATCCGGCAAATCCTGTGTCTCTTTATTGCCTGCAGCTGCTCGACAAAGCCTTGAGCCCTGAATGTTTGCTACAGAAGGGGTAAAAGTTTGCTGAAAAATCAAGGAAGTAGGAGACGCAGCCTGCAGTGCAGGGAGTCCTGCCCACCACAGTGACCTCTCATTTACAGACTCTTATCTGATCTCTCAGGCTTGTGCAGGAAACATCAGCAGAGCAGGGAGAGAAGCTGACATCACTGGTCATGTGACCCTTTGTGAAATCCGAGAAAGGAGTCACTACAGATAAAAGAAGCGAATTGAAAATGCTTTACATTTGATCAGTTGGACACATACAAAGAACAAGAAAATAACTTGGACATCCCCTTTAATATTATCCAGGAACAAACAAAAGCAAATCATCGGTGTATAATGCCACTGGCTCCTCTATTTACCTACCTACATATCCATATAAGGGCTTGTTTTTGCAGGACAAGTTGTACTTTCTAATGCCACCATTTAGTATGGCATACAGTGTAGTGGAAAGCGGGAAAAAAATTCCAAATGGGGTGGGATTATGGGCTTTGTGGCAAAACTGACCTGTGTCCTTCATTCTCTGAGTTAGGGCTCATGCACACGTCCGTTGCCGTATTGCGGCCTGCAGATGGCGGGTCCGCAATACACAGGCACCGACCATGTGCACCCCGCATCACGGATCGCGGAGGTGAGTACGTACTTGGTGTTTCTGTCCGTGCCTCTGCAAAAAAAATAGAACATGTTCTATTTTTTTGCGGTGCAGACGGATCACGGACCCATCGCAGTAGCTGCATGGAACGGCCGTGTACCTAAGCCCTTAGTGCGATTACACAACGATACCACATATGTATAGGTTTTATATGTCTAAATACTGTAAAAATAAATTAAAACTTTGATGCCCATGATGTTTAAATTTTTTTTATTTGTGTTTTATTTTTTTTTATTCTAAGGAAAGGGGGGTGATTTAAATTTTAAAAAAATTAAATTAAACCAGAGTTCGGTAAATGGTTTTTTACAGTACAAATTAATTTATGAAGTTGTTACGGGAAGTCTCTCGAGACTTTGTGAAGCAATAACTTCAGCTCATTGGAGCCAATGCTCCCGCTCCGTACAGTATTGAACCAAAGTTTTATGCTAATGGACTTCAGATATTTCATCGGAAGTCGATTCGCTCATCCCTAATCACGGCATCTGATGACTGTGATAGGCATTGTTTGGCGAAGGCCTCTGCTATTTGAAACGGCAGAGACCCGCCAGGCACGACGCCTGCTGCAAGCGTGAGCGGGCGCAAAGTTTACACATTGCTCATTACTCATGGCGCTGGTAGAGAAAGGGTTGAATCCGTAATCTCTGATGTGTTTCATAGAATAACAGCTAAAGCTACTGCAAATAACAATGGTGATAATGGCTATCCCTCACCCTCATTGAAAGTTCTCCAACATCTCATTATTAATTCTAATTCTTGACCTAGGAGCAGCATATAACTTATTTTCTCCAGGACAGTCCACAGTTACCCCCACTTCATGCTATTGAATGCCTTGGCAGCATCCAACTAAAGAATTGCTTTGTGAGACGCCTGAAGATTTAGAATCAGTCTACAAAGATAAATTGCAGTCTACGAAGATAAACCCAATTAAGAGGTGGCCAACTTCAGTGCTAATACTTTCGTCAGAATTTTGATATGTGATATAAGAAGAGAGATCGGCCGGTAAAACTCGGGGGTGTGTGATCTTTATCCGGCTTAGGGAGAACAACTTCATATAGAGAAGGTGAGCAGCTTCATATAGAGAAGGTGATAACATTTCTGACTTGTAAGCATTAATATAAACCCCTAACAACTTTGGTAATAGGTCATCCTCAAATTCCTTATATAGTTCCACATATAGCCTGTCAGGACTGAGAGCTTTTTCATTAGCAATTGTGCTCACCACCTTCTTTAATTCTGCTAGAGTAAGAGGAGCCTCCAGGCGATCTCTCTCCTCCACTCTCTCCTGGCTCATTGAGGCTAAATATTAACAAAAGTCATGCTCCGTATAGGAGACTTTAATTCGGTATAATTTTTCATAAAACTGCCTAAAAATATAAAAATATATAAAATATCTGGGGTAGTATCCATCAGTACCCCCTTTGGATTTTGCAATTAATGCACAAATGTAGAACCCTGTTGGGCTAGCTAATAAATGCCCTGCTTCCTCCCTATCCTCAAAATACTGTTATTTTAAGAAGAATCTTTTGTTAGATGCCTTCTCCAGAGTGTATGAATTGAGGGCTTCTTGAACCTCTCTCCATGCCTCCAGCATATCCCCTGAGGGAGCAGCAATATACACTGCTTCCTTTTTATTCCACTCTTCTTCCATTTCCAGACTGCAAGATTTAATAGTGCTGATATTTTTACTCTCAGGAATGCCTTAATAGAATCCTACAACGTTCCGATAGAGGCTGTTCCTTCATTAAATTAATAAAAGTCCCTGACAAGCCATGCTGAAGAGTCCCAAGCCGTCACTACTTTTCTAAAAAATGTGTACCAACTCTGCATACGTATGTACAGCAGGAGGTGGGCCAGTCCTTGAGCCTGTCGTTGTCTGGCCCAGACACACCAGCAGCTTGGCCAGGTGATAGTAATGCCGCATCCACGTTCTCATGCTTGGATTGTGGTGCCAATTTCCTTCTCTGCCTCCTCATTTTCCACCTTGTCCTCAGGCTCCACTGTAGGCACAGTTCTGAGTGGTCCTCCAGCATACCACCTTTGCAGAGCACTGCATTGTCACGCTTTTCTGCATCTGACCAGCCTGGGCGAATGGAGTCACACCAGGGAGGAACTTTTCTGCGTCATCAACCAAGAAATTGAATCCTGGCAGTCTCCTTGCCAACTGAAGTTAGGAACCATGGTCACAGATAACTGAAAGAACATTGTGTTGGCGCTGTGTCAAGGAGCCGCCCTCCAAATGTCGAACTGAGTGTATGAGCAGAGGAAGGCCCTGACCAATTTCTTGATGATATAGGTGGACAGGGGTACTCCCCTGTATAACTTGAATGTTAGGCAGTGGCAGCTCATGCTGTGACGCCTTTCGTTTGCTCAGGCTTTTTGAGGATGCCACTTGTCAGTCATCAGGACTATGGGATGAATGATGTCATTCCGCTCCTTCATGTCCTAGAGCAGATGCTGATAAATCCTGCTTGCTAGAGTACAGGAGACATGGCGCCTACATTTCACAGATACCTGAGCTCTGTGGAGGCTGAAATGGTGGAGTAGGAGGACATTAACGGCCAAAAATTGTATAAAGAAATAGGTGGTTTATCTGCCCAAGCGACAGGAGAGAAAAAGGTGGAGCATAAGGAGCTGGAGGGCGATGAGGAAGACCAGGCAGATGACCCTGAGACACGGTGGCAGTATGCAGTGGAGATTGAGGCAGGGAGTCCTCCCATTCGCTAGTGCTTTGCCAGATGCATGCTGAGTTGATTGCCTAGTGACAACTGAATTATGACCATTGGGAAAAAGGGATGACTACTAGCTCTCCATGATCTTAAACCCCCAGCTACCGGGCCATAATGGGAGTCGTTTTTCCAGATGCTGAGAGGGAGGATGAACTCGACTTAGGTGCAGCATCGCCCATACTTGCAAAGGTCTGACCAGGGGGGACCCCATGCGCTCTTTCTCCACTTCCATGACTGCTGGAGGGGGGGTGGGGGGGAAGGCAGGAGCAGCACCAGCTCCATCAGCTGTAACTTAAGTCTCTAATGAGCACTTTTCTTCACCTGCCTACTGAAGAAACCACCCTGCAGGAGCAGGACATAGAGCAGAACCTGAATCAGAAGGGGATGACCTACTTGGACTGCAACCTGCCATCCCAGACCCAAGGTCCCCTGGACTACTGGGCAGCCAAACTTGATTTGTGACCGCAACTGGCCGAGTTTGCCCTGGACAAGCTGTTGTGCCAGCCAGTAGTATGGCATCAGGGCGGGTGTTTAGTTCTATGGGGGGTCACAGTTATCCCAAAGAGGACTCGCCTTTCAACAGGAAACGTTGAGAGATTAACTTTTCTAAAGATGAATCAGGTGTGGATCAGCCCGGATTTCAATACACCAGTGCTTGATGCATCATACTAGATCCTTCTGGCGGTAATGTGCTGCTTGCAGTGTGCTGCCACACCAGAACATTGTGAAAAATGGGCCATTACTTCTGGCCACATGCTTTAACCATTATTCTGATGCTGCCACCTGTCTGATGGCACCTGCTGCCTCTGCTGCCATCTTCTCCTACTACCACTCACCATCTTGTGCTGTTAATGCCACTGCTGTTGTCCCCCACCACCCCTTTCTGTGACCGGGCCTCTATGTTGACTCCGCATGCTGTTGCCACCCTCACCACTCTGGGACTGAACCACTAGTGTGTGGCAGTGCATCTCATGATGCTGATACTAATGAACGCTTCCATTATGGAGCTGCTCATTAGTACACCATAGGACCAAAGAGCAGTGAATAAAGTACTCCTGGTGCTGTCTGTACTAGGCGCTCCCTGGTCTTTTATGGGCACCACACTGTATTGTGTCCTGCCTATGTTCAGCATCAGGACTTGGCACACTATGCAACATCAGGTCACAGTGCAGCATGGCACCAACAAAAGACCAGATAAAAGGGAGTTCAGGAAGAGCTTGCTGGATTTCGGGAGTGGCAATGCTGAGCAGGAGAGGTAAGTTAATGTATTTTATGTCTGATCTGAGGTCGGGGATGAATGGGGATCTGATTTGGGGGGTCTGATGAGGATTGGGGTAATGATTTTGAGGCCTGACAAAAAAATAAAAATCATATATATATATATATATATATATATATATATATATATATATTAGAGTAGAATTGATAGCAACACACTGAGCATGCCTGACCTAACAAAGGCTCAGAACCAGAGGCGTAGCTAGAGGTTCAGCACAGGGGGGGCGACACATACTTGAGTGGGCCCCCCACTTGGCTTCCCAAACGCACGTTTCCAACTTCACAGGCACATACTACTAGTTGTGGTTATAATATTGTATTAGAAAGATTACTATATAAACTGCTAGATCATCTATGCTGCTAAGTACAGTACAATAGACTTTCTACATACCCTACTCTAAATACTCTACCACATAATGCAGTGAAATATAGGAGTAATAGGAGTAAAAAACAAGAGGACTCCTATGTTAAAGGAAACCTGTCCACAGTTTTTACATCACTAAACTAACAGTCCCCTGCCCCCCCATCAGACCTCAGATCATCAGAATGTGCCCCCCATCAGACCTCAGATCAGTGTATTGTGCCCCACCAGACCTCAGATCAGCGTATTGTGCCCCATCAGACCTCAGATCAGCAGAATATGCCCCCATCAGACCTCACATCAGCCTACTGTGCCCCCATCAGACCTCAGATCAGCGTATTGTGCCCCATCAGACCTCAGATCAGCGTATTGTACCCCATCAGACCTCAGATCAGCAGAATGTGCCCCCATTAGTCCTCACATCAGCCTACTGTGCCCCCATCAGACCTCAGATCAGCGTATTGTGCCCCCATCAGACCTCAGATCAGCGTATTGTGCCACATCAGACCTCAGATCAGCATATTGTGCCCCCATCAGACCTCAGATCAGCAGAATGTGCCCCCATCAGACTTCAGATCAGCGTATTGTGCCCCCATCAGACCTCAGATCAGCGTACTGTGCCCCCATCAGACCTCTGATCAGCGTACTGTGCCCCCATCAGACCTCAGATCAGCGTATTGTGCCCCATCAGACCTCAGATCAGCGTATTGTGCCCAATCAGACCTCAGATCAGCGTACTGTGCCCCCATCAGACCTCAGATCAGCAGAATGTGCCCCCATCAGACCTCACATCAGCCTACTGTGCCCCCATCAGACCTCAGATCAGCGTATTGTGCCCCCCACCAGACCTCAGATCAGCGTATTGTGCCCCCATCAGACCTCAGATCAGCAGACTGTGCCCCCATCAGACCTCATATCAGCAGACTGTGCCCCCATCAGACCTCATATCAGCAGACTGTGCCCCCATCAGACCTCATATCAGCAGACTGTGCCCCATCAGACCTCATATCAGCAGACTGTGCCCCCATCAGACCTCATATCAGCCTACTGTGCCTCTATCAGACCTCAGATCAGCATATTGTGCCCCCATCAGACCTCAGATCAGCAGACTGTGCCCCCATCTGACCTCATATCAGCAGACTGTGCCCCCATCAGACCTCATATCAGCCTACTGTGCCCCTATCAGACCTCAGATCAGCATATTGTGCCCCCATCAGACCTCAGATCAGCATATTGTGCCCCCATCAGACCTCATATCAGCAGACTGTGCCCCCATCAGACCTCATATCAGCCTACTGTGCCCCTATCAGACCTCAGATCAGCGTATTGTGCCCCCATCAGACCTCAGATCAGCAGACTGTGCCCCCATCAGACCTCATATCAGCAGACTGTGCCCCCATCAGACCTCATATCAGCAGACTGTGCCCCCATCAGACCTCATATCAGCCTACTGTGCCCCCATCAGACCTCAGATCAGCATATTGTGCCCCCATCAGACCTCATATCAGCAGACTGTGCCCCCATCAGACCTCATATCAGCCTACTGTGCCCCTATCAGACCTCAGATCAGCGTATTGTGCCCCCATCAGACCTCAGATCAGCAGACTGTGCCCCCATCAGACCTCATATCAGCAGACTGTGCCCCTATGAGACCTCAGATCAGCATATTGTGCCCCCATCAGTCCTCAGATCAGCATATTGTGCCCCCATCAGACCTCATATCAGCAGACTGTGCCCCCATCAGACCTCATATCAGCCTACTGTGCCCCTATCAGACCTCAGATCAGCGTATTGTGCCCCCATCAGACCTCAGATCAGCAGACTGTGCCCCCATCAGACCTCAGATCAGCAGACTGTGCCCCCATCAGACCTCAGATCAGCAGACTGTGCCCCCATCAGACCTCATATCAGCCTACTGTGCCCCTATCAGACCTCAGATCAGCCCACCCAGCCACATAGGATTAAAATAAAAAACTTTACTTACCTGTTCTGCACTGCGGCTGCCCTCCGGTCCGCGCTCCGCTCTCTTCCCTGGCCCGCGCACACTATGACCTGACGCTGCGTGCAGCGTCAGGTCATAGTGCGCGCCGCCAGGGAAGAGAGCAGAGCGCGGACCGGAGGGCAGCCGCAGCGCAGAACAGGTAAGTAAAGTTTTTTATTTTAATCCTATGTGGCTGGGTGGGCTGATCTGAGGTCTGATGGGGGTCCCTAAATACAAGTGAGCGCTTCCATAATGGAAGCGCTCACTTGTATTCGCCTGATAGAAGGCAAGGTCATCCTTGCTAGGGCCCCCCCTGAGTCACTGGGCCCGGAGCCGTCGCCCCCCCTGCCCCCCCGGTAGCTACGCCACTGCTCAGAACTACAGGTCGGTACCATGGTAACTCATAAGGAAACACAGTGGGTAGTAAGGAAGAAACTACTTTATAACTACTAAACGGTAAATATGTGAAACTGACATTATATTAGGTAATTATTGATGATGAATTAGTCTAAAACATAAGTTATATTTATGGTAACTGGAATACCCTTTTAATTGCCATTATTGTGTGGAGGATATGTCATAATAAAAGATTCTTTATTTGCATCTGACCTGAGTGTGCAGTGGTATCTCATTCATATTGGACTCTGGATTGTATCCACCCCACTTAGCACCTCAGTTCTCTTGAACACTGAGTGCAGCCCAACAAAATTACTTTGATATCTCTAGTTAGTCATTCACTTTTCCTTTTCTTTACCCAGCCATGATTCGTATTCCCATCTCCCTCTTTAGCATTTTCCTCAGCTGCCTTTCTGTTCCTGCTTCCCTGCTGTGCTTGCTATGTGGGAGGAGCTATGTTATCACATGATGAGATGCAGAGCTCTGGGTGCGTGTACAGTAATGTGTGCAGGGTCAGGAGGTTGCAAAGTGTGATAATGGGGACAAAACGGAGAAGCAGAGTAATGTGCTGAGAATATAGACAGTACGCATACCTCACCCTTTTGAGCCCCAAAGAATCTTTCACATCCATATAACACTGTACTTTCTCCCCAGTTCATCCTTTACCAAGTACTCAACACTACTTGCTCAAGTTCAGGTACATAAGCCACCAGTTGCACATCTATCACAAAGTACAATAATCCCTCAAGATAGAATGGCCTCAGGATACAATATTTTTAACATACAATGGTCTTTTTTGGGCCATCGTAAGTTGAAACCAGTCTAAACATATAATGCCTCAGACTCAGATCCAACCAATCAAGGCCACCTATCTGGTAAAATAGCTGTATTAGATGCTAGTTATCAGCTATTCCTGACTGTTATATGTAAGGACTTGTTTTATCTGTCTTATTTATCTGCTTATTTTTCTTAAAGGGGTTCTCCGAGTTATATATATATATTGATGACCTATCCTCAGGATAGGTAATCAATATCAGATTGGCGGGGGTCCGGCACCCCCGCCGATCAGCTATTTGAAGAGGAGGTGCGCGCCGTATCAGCGCTGCCTCCTCTTCACTGATTACATGCTGGCCGACACGGGGGTAGTGGTGAGTAGGTGTAATTACACCTAACTGCCCCATTCATTTCTATGGGAAAAATCGCTCCCATACAAGTCTATGTAAGCGATTCTTCCCATAGAAATGAATGAGGCGGTGAGGTGTAATTACACCTACTCACCACTACCCCCGTTACGGCCAGCATGTAAACAACGAAGAGGAGGCAGCGCTGATACGGCGCGCGCCTCCTCTTCAAACAGCTGATCGGCGGGGGTGCCGATCTGATATTGTTGACCTATCCTGAGGATAGGTCATAAGTATATATAACTCGGAGAACCCCTTTAAATCATTTTCTCTCATCTTGGAAGACATTTTGGGGATTTGGATTACTCAACTTACAATGGTTTCAACATACAATGGTTGTCCTGGAACCAATTAATATTGTAATTTGAGGGACCACTGTACATCATCTGCCTCGTGAGTACTGAAGTACAGATCCAGTCCAGCAGAGGAACAGACTGCCGGAGTTTAGTGTATCCGGCACAGCCGTAAGCCAGTTAATGTAATAGGATCTAGCCGCAATATGGCTGGCTTTTTGCTGGGCCAAAAATGCTGCATGTATGCCAGATACAGGAAATTCAGTCTGTCAGTTCCCTCAAAGAAACAGACTGCTGGAATTAGGGATGCAGATATGACCCCTGCCTTGCTTAACTGCCAAGCTTAAAAAGATGATTCAGAAGCTGCTGAACACGTACCAGAGCCGTCCTACTGAACTAGATGCAGAGTGGTGACCAGGAACTATATCCGGTAATATTTTCTTTATCTTCTGCCTGGAAGAAGCCTTAGGGTGAAACGGCGTTGGGAGGAGGGCACCGCCATATCGGTCTGTTATCCATGTTTATCCATGTTATCCATGTTTATTTATGTTATGCTGCTATTTTGACCATTCTGCCTATATACTTTTGCAGCAATTTATATTGGGTTGCTTATGGGGAGCCCCTTAAATACTATGGTGCATTAGTTGGGCTATTTTGTCTGATGTATGTAATTATCTTATGCTTACATGGATATGATATAGCTTATACTACAGCGCCCTGACGGTCTCTCTTTGATCTCTATCTGTCGTCAATGAATGTTTGTATTGGATTTATTTATTCATTTTTATTCAAGTACAATTAATAAGTACAATTATTAATTTAAGTGGAGCATATGTTTATTATGGGTTATTCAATATAGTTTTTTTCACTCCACCATGTTCCATTTAGTGTACTTCCCAGTTTTTGTTGATTACGTGTTTATATCTGAGAAGAGTCATGGTTATTCATAATCATCTGCTCTCCCCGCCCATCTGCTGCTGATTGGCAGTTCTCTCCTAGAGATATAAGGAGAAAACTAAATAGAAGACTGTCAATCATCAGCAGGTGGGCAGGTAGAACAGGAATTCATGAATAACCATGACTCTTCTCAGGTGGCCGTTACTCTTTTTCAGGCCTAGTCTGCAATGATTGTGATGTTTTTTTCTCGGCAACCACTTACTTTTAACTTCTAAATGACAGACCGCTGAAATCAACTCGCCTGTCTCTACTTGATTCTGCCATTAGTATGGGCAGCATAAAGATGATGACAGGTTACCTTTTAAGTCTCTGATCTTTTGGAAATTAAAGAGGACCTTTTACCAGTTTTTACCACAATGTTTAGATGTCCTATTGCATTCCTGAAATGCTCCTCAGTTGCGCTGCTGTGTTCCCAGTTGTGTTTTGGCACCTGGTATGCTAATAGCATTGGTACAAGGAGGAGGAGACGGCAGCTTTTCTCAGTGGGCATCTCCTTCTTCCCGGCTATGAGCAGTCCAGTAGCAGCGGACCCTGTCACAGCCATTGAGAGAAAACAGTTCACCTTCTCCCTGGCTGTGACGCAGTCTGCTGCGATTGGACAGCTGACCACTCTGGAACATCTATTCTTTTGACTTTGTTGTGCCGTTTTTCTGTTCTTGCTAGACGTTTATGGATAAAGATACAGATAGGAGTTACCAGTTGGAGGGGTGTTCCTGTACAGTCAGACACTGGCAGCACTGATTGGACAAGGTAAGACTGTGCAGGAACAAAAAAACTGGTAACACCTATCCGTACCTTTATCCATAAATTTCCAGCAGAAATAAGAGAAGAATGGCACAAGATATATGTATCTTATGCAAAAAGAAAAGAAACGGCAGCTCCTTATGTGCAGAATTTTCCTGAAGATATCAAATATATACAATTACATAGTAACATAGTTTATAAGGCCAAAAAAAGACATCTGTCCATCCAGTTCGGCCTGTTATCCTGCAAGTTGATCCAGAGGAAGGCAAAAAACCCCTGTGAGGTAGAAGCCAATTTTCCCCACTTTAGGGGAAAAAATTCCTTCCCGACTCCAATCAGGCAATCAGAATAACTCCCTGGATCAACGACCCATCTCTAATAGCTATAACCTGTAATATTGTTACCCTCCAGAAAAACATCCAGGGACCTCTTGAACTCTTTTAGTGAACTTACCATCACCACCTCCTCAGGCAGACAGTTCCATAGTCTCACTACTCTTACAGTAAAGAATCCTCTTCTATGTTTGTGTACAAACCTTCTTTCCTCCAGATGCAGAGGATGTCCCCTCGTCACAGTCACAGTCCTGGGGATAAATAGCTCATGGGAGAGATCTCTGTACTGACCCCTGATATATTTATACATGGTTATTAGATCTCCCCTCAGTCGTCTTTTTTCTGAAGTGAATAACCCTAATTTTGATAATCTTTCTGGGTACTGTAGTCCACCCATTCCAGTTATTACTTTAGTTGCCCTCCTCTGAACCCTCTCCAGCTCTGCTATGTCTGCCTTGTTCACAGGAGCCCAGATTATCACAACACAACTCTATTTGCTGGCTTTATTTCTGTCCTGCTCATCATGCGGCATTAAATGGGTGGCAGCCATTGCCCCTCGCGCTCCAGCCACGAAGTCAGCTTGAGGAACGAAAGTTAGTCATAAGAATAGATGTTCTGGAGTGATTTACATAGGCAATGTAAGTAGCTACTGAAACAGACTTGTCAGTAGAGATGTACAGATTAAGTCAGAAATTACAATTTTTACTGAATCTTTTCCCACAAATCTATAGATCAATATGCTCAGCTTCCACTGGTTCATACCATAATGTACTCATTGTAATAGCACTCTGCTTACTTCCCCATAAAGTAAAGAAACATTGGGGGCAAATTGCGGTCCCCAGTGCACGGAACGGCCGCAGAACATCATGAGCCCTAAGGCTAATAGATTAGTGCATGGTGAGGAAGGAGATGGTGGTCTATGGTGTCAAATGCTGCATACAGATTGAGGAGAAATGGTAGAGTAGTCACAGTCGCATTTAGCAGTCAGGAGGTCATTGGTCACTTTGAGGGCAGTTGTTTTTGTTGTACCTGACATACCCCATTATAGTCAGTGTCATGTGACAGATCTCGCACTCCCATCACTTTTGTTGTTTTGTTCTTATAACTGAGAACAACTACAATGTAAAAACAGCTGTGTGAACCTTGTCTTAATATTTCACAAATTATTTGTCTATTATAATTTTGTTCTCAAATTCCAGGACGGACGTCTAGCAGCAGGAGACCAGCTACTTAGTGTGGATGGAAGAAGTTTGGTGGGACTGTCTCAAGAACGGTAATGCTACTAAAGTTTTAACACAGCAAGTTTTAGCATAAAACAGCAAGTTTTATCATTAATGGAGTATATGTGCGAGATGCCAAATTATTTGACACTTTTTCAGATGTTTTGTGAAGCCAAAGAAAAACATTTCAGTTCAACACAAAAAAAATGGATCGGTATAATAAGTTATTTTAATCATCTGAAACACTGCTTTGATTTTGTGAAGATTACGTGGTGTAATATCTCACAGAACACATACGCTTGCAGCCAGAAAGAATAACTTCTGTATGTTTGTTCATGTTAGCGTTAAACTACTTTGTTATTTAGATAAAATGAAATGTGATGAGCAAAGGTCACTGATTTAATTAACAAAACACACTTTTTTGTAACAGGGCTGCTGAACTTATGACGAGAACGGGTTCAGTTGTCACCCTTGAAGTAGCAAAACAAGGAGCAATATACCATGGCCTAGCAACACTGCTAAATCAGCCATCTCCATTGATGCAAAGAGGTAACTATAGGATTTTGAGTAATAAATATTGTACACATATTGTACACACGGAAATGTTCACTGTAGCAGATTATATATATATATATATATATATATATATATATATATATATATATATATATTCAAATTTCTAAGTCACTTCGTTTAAAAATTCATCCTGCATCCACCAGCAAAACAAGTCATGGCCAACAGATACACAGAAGAGGGTTCTCATGAAGTGGGGGGGTGTCAGAGCTAGCTGAGCTCCTGACCCTGATAGAAGCACTGCATCTACACAGCTTCTGAAGATCAAAGAAGTTTCTGTGTGTCTGTAAGTCACAAACGAATATAGTGGGATTTAGGGCTGGACAATTAACCAAATTCGATTGATCCTCCTTTGAGGCTTCTGATGATTCTATCCTTATGTAGAAGATGGTGGTTGGCACTGCCATGTGTGCAGTATCTTGAATCACAGATGGGCACTTACCAAAAAAAGTGACTGGTGATGGTAAGCAACACAGTTCCAATGATAATACAAATGAGTAGAAACAAAGACCAAGCGGCACTCACCAATCTTTCTACAGCTTTATTTATTCAATTAGTCCATTAACCCCTTAAGGACCCTGCCATTTTTCACCTTAAGGACCAGGCCATTTTTAGCAAATCTGACATGTCTCACTTTGTGGTAATAACTTTAGAATGCTTTTACTTATCCAGGCCATTCTGAGATTGTTTTTCTCGTCACATATTGTACTTCATGACAGTGGTAAATTTGAGTCAAAATATTTCATTCTTATTTATAAAAAAATACCAAATTTACCAAAAATTTTGAAAAATTTGCAAATTTCCAAATGTCAATTTCTCTACTTTTAAAATACATAGTAATGCCTCCAAAAATAGTTATGACTTTACATTCCCCATGTGTCTACTACAGGTTTGCATCACTTTGAAAATTACATTTTATTTTTTTGGGACGTTAGAAGGCTTAGAAATTTAGAAGCAAATCTTACAAAACCCACTTTTTAAGGACCAGTTCAGGTTTGTGAGGCTTCCATCATAGAAACCACCCAAAAATTACCCCATTTTAGAAACTACACCCCTCAAGGTATTCAAAACTGATTTTACAAACGTTATTAACCCTTTAGGTGTTCCACAAGAATTAAAGGAAAATGTAGCCAAAATTTCAGAATTTCACTTTTTTGACAGATTTTCCATATGAATCATTTTATTCTGAGAATAAAGCAAGGGTTAACTGCCAAACAAAACTCAGTAATTATTACCCTGATTCTGTAGTTTACAGAAATGCCCCATTTGTCATCGTAAACTGCTGTACAGGCACACGGCAGGGCGCAGAAGGAAAGGAACGCCAGGGCAGATTTCACTGGAAAAAGTTTAAGTTGCCATGTCACATTTGATGCACCCCTAGAGTAGGAAACTCCAAAAAACTGACCCCATTTTGGAAACTACGGGATAAGTTGGCAGTTTTGTTAGTGCTATTTTAGGGTACGTATGATTTTTGGTAGCTCTATATTACACTTTTTGTGAGGCAAGGTAACAAAAACTAGCAGTTTTGGCATTGTTTTTATTTTTTGTTATTTACAACATACATCTGACAGGTTAGATCGTGTGATATTTTTATAGAGCAGGTCGTTACGGACGCGGCAATATCTAATATGTATACTTTTTTTTTTATTTATTTAAGTTTTACACAATATTTTTGAAGCACAAAAAAAATCACATTTTAGTGTCTCCATGGTCAGAGAGCTGTAACTTTTTTATTTTTTGGGCGATTGTCTAAGATAGGGGCTCATTTTTTGCGGGATGAGATGACTATTAGATTGGTACTATTTTTGGGGGCATACGCTTTTTTGATTGCTTGGTATTACATTTTTTGTGATGAAATGTGACAAAAAATGGATTTTTTTAGACCGTTTTTATTTTTTATTTTTTACAGTGTTCACCTGAGGGGAGAGATCATGCTATATTTTTGTAGAGCAGGTTTTTATAGACGTGGCGATACCTAATATGTATATATTTTTTTTCTATTTTTATGTGTTTCTTTATGGGGAAGGGTCTTTTTTTTTTTTATTGAAACTTCATTATTTTTTTAATTTTTTTTTTTTTTTTGTTAAAACACTTTTATTTAACTTTTTTTTTTTAACATTTCACTTATGTCCCAGTAAGGGACTTTAACATTTTAGGGTATGATCCCTGATTGAATGCAGCACAATACATCTGTATTGTGCTGCATTCAACTGTCAGCGTCTCACACTGTGAGACGCTGACCGTTGCCTAGGAGACCCAGTGCTGTGGCTGGGTATACTGGGCTTCCGTAGATGGGAGTCCCGATGCCTCTGGGCAAGGCATCGGGGCTTCAATTTCAGCCATCGGGCCCCCCCCCCACCGATATAGATAGATATAGACATACAGATAGATATAGACATACAGATAGATATATAGACATACAGATAGATATATAGACATACAGATAGATATATAGACATACAGATAGATATATAGACATACAGATAGATATATAGACATACAGATAGATATATAGACATACAGATAGATATATAGACATACAGATAGATATATAGACATACAGATAGATATATAGACATACAGATAGATATATAGACATACAGATAGACAGATAGATAGATATATAGATAGACAGATAGATAGATATATAGATAGACAGATAGATAGATATATAGATAGACAGATAGATAGATATATAGATAGATAGATATATAGATAGATAGATAGACAGACAGATAGATAGACAGACATCCGGTCCTGGCGATTTGTCTATTTTAATCTTTTTAAGACGCCGCTGTACTTCTTTCTGGGTCAGTCAGGGCACTGTTAATGGGAAATTTACTTTTATATTCTGCATTTCATCTGACAGTTTATTTTCCTCAGTGATTACAGTGGAGAAAAAAATATTTAGTAGCTTTGCTTTCTCCTCATCGCTCTCTGCAACTTCCCTCTCATTACTCTGTAAGGGGCTGACACCTTTAGGTTTATACTTTTTACCAATTATATGATTGAAGAACATTTTAGGGTTAGTTTTACTCTCTTTAGGGATTAATCTCTCTGTCTCTAGTTTGGCTGCTTTTATTTGTCTTTTACATATTCAATTTTTTTCCTTATAGTTTTTCAATGCTGCCTCGCTCCCCTCCTAATAAATGCTCTCTTTTTGTCATTTATTGCTTTCTTTACAGTTCTATTTATCCACATTGGTTTTTTCTTGTTTCTTACCCTTTTATTCCCATAAGGTATATACCTCTCACAATTAGATATTAAGATTCTTTTAGAAATATCCCATTTTGTGGCTGTATTTTTATTTTTGAGGACTTTGTCCCAGTTAGTTAGGCCTATGGCCTCTCTTAGTTGGCTAAATTTTGCTTTTTTGAAGTTTGGTATTTTTGTTCCTCCCTGAAGAAACACTCTTGAATGACAATTGGAAGGTTATTATTTTATGGTCACTATTTCCCAGGTGTCCCCCAACCTGCACATCTGTTTTTAATACAGGTCTATTGGTCTATTAAGTCCAGTATGGCTGTCCATCTAGTCAGGTCCTGAACCAGTTGGGAAAGGTAATTGTATTTGGTTATTGCCAAGAACCTGTTTCCTTTATGAGATATACAGGTTCCAGCTTCCCAGTCTATATCTGGGTAGTTGAAATCCCCCATAATAACGACCTCATTATGATTTGCCGCCTTGTCTATTTCGTTTAGAAGTAGATTTTCTGTGGACTCTGGTATATTAGGTGGTTTATAATAAAGTCCTATTAGTATTTTATTATTGTTTTTGGCTCCATGTATTTCTACCCACAGTGGCTCCACATCTTCATGTCCCTCACTTATATCTTCCCGGAGTGTGAGCTTTAGACAGGATTTTACATAAAGGCAGACCCCTCCCCCTCTCCGGTTTTGGCGATCCTTTCTAAACAGACTGTAACCCTGTACGTTAACTGCCCAGTCATAGCTATCATCCAGCCATGTCTCAGTTACTCCCACTTTGTCATAGTCCACCTCACACATCACTAATTCCAGTTCACCAGTTTTATTAGTTAGGCTTTTGGCATTAGTGTACATACAATTAAGAGGTTGATGTATATTTTTTACCCTACACCTTTCATTCTGAACTGTTCTAGTTCCTCCCCTCCATTCCTCCCCCAGATCCATTACCTGGCCCCAGGTCTCTATCTGCACTATCTTCCCCTCCAATCCCTAGTTTAAAACCACTTGTCCAACCTTCTAGCCATCTTCTCCCCCCAAAACAGCTGCCCCTTCCCTATTGTGGTGCAGCCCATCCCTACGATAGAGCCTGTAGCAGACAGAGAAGTCGGCCCAGTTCTCCAGGAACCCAAACTCCTCCTTCCTACACCAGTTCTTGAGCCACTTGTTAACCTCCCTAATCTCCCGCTGCCTTTCTTGTGTGACTCGTGGTAGAGGCAGTGTCAGGATCATGGACCCAGATTGGTGAGAGGAGCCGACTGTGTCCCTCTGGACTTCTCTTGGTCTGGCCTCCTGGCACCAATTACCTGCTAGTTCACGCTGCCACCACTCGTCTTATCAGGTTGACAAGGACCTATTGCTTACTTAACTCAGATCAATGTACATGTGCCTGTATACTCTGTTACTTACAGATTACGTTAGTACTTGAGGTAACGCCTCTTCCTAAGGAAATGAAGTACGTTTAGAACAGCAGGGCGGCTCTTATTAAATGGAAAGTTTAATATCAATAAAAATAGACAGTGCATACAATGAATGGTTATAAGAAGATGACATGAAATAACAGACACAGATATATACAATGCAGAAAGATAACAGTTTGATAAAATAAAAAGGAGAAACAATCAGAACTCTTACGTGCTGGACGTGGAAAGCTTTGTTGGCTGGGAGCTGCCAGAATTGCAGAATGACCACCCTCATCTAGTTGATGACTCCCTAGAAGTGATCACCTGCCAGGCCCAGAGCTCCATATTTTAGCTCCTCCAAATCCCTCGTCCCCCCCCCCCCCCCTCCCTTTTGTAAACTGAGATGACACTATCTCAGAACATTCATCAATTTCCGTTAATTAGAAAAGGGGTATGGACTTTTGGGGGTTGTCGGGAAGACTTTTGAGGATGATCTTTGATACGTGACTGGTATGCTTTACAAGCTGGTTTATGACCAAATGTTCATTAAAAGAAAACACATAGGGTAAATTCCTGAAAATCACTCTTGGATCTGTGATGGCCCAACCAGATGTGACCCCCGTTGACCTTGGAGTCAAGCTAGCATTTATTGCCCGCAATCTGGTTACAGAGAGGACGAGGAATGTGTAGACCCCCGGCCTGGATTAACTTTGGTCCATTTTGATTAAACCTGGGGGGGGGTTATACATACAATGTTTGGCCTTCATGGCTAGTTCTCCATGATAATCTCCACACCTCCCCCTTCATGAGCGGGCATGGGATTATGGATACATATATCCATATCACACGCCCGCCGCTCCTGTTTCTTCTTGTCGAGATAGCCCATCTGCATTACCGTGCTGCACACCTTTCTTATGCTGTATGGTGAATTCGTACTGCTGTAAGGCCAAGCTCCATCTCAGCAATTTCCCGTTATCTCCAGCCACTCGGTGCAACCAGCTAAGGGGGTTATGATCCGTGATGACAGTGAATCTGCGTCCATACAGGTACAGCTGCAGCTTCTGCAGGGCCCAAACGATGGCCAAACATTCCTTCTCTACCGTAGCATAAGCCACCTCCCGGGGAGCAGCTTCCGGCTCGGGTAGAAAATGGGATGTTCTTCCCCCTCAGGGTTTACCTGGCTGAGCACAGCACCTAGGCCATAAGCGCTGGCGTCGGTCTGTACCACAAATTGGCGGGTGAAGTCTGGGCTTTGTAACACTGGGGAGCTGGCCAGGGCATTCTTAAGAGCTGCCAGAGATCGCTCACAGTCCGACGTCCAGTTCACAATTTGGGGTAACTTCTTTTTGGTGAGGTCCGTTAGGGGTTTTGCCAGAGTACTATAGTTAGGAATGAACTTTCTATAGTATCCTGCAGTCCCTAAGAAGGACATCACCTGTTTCTTGGTTTTGGGAGTGGGCCAGGTGACAATGGCGTCGACCTTCCCTGGTTCGGGCCTCAAGGTTCCACCACCCACTCTGTGTCCGAGGTATTGTACCTCTGTCATGGCTAACTGGCACTTACCAAGCTTGATTGTCAGCCCTGCGGATTGGATTCGCCGGAGCACCTGTGACAGGTGGGTCAGGTGATCCTCCCAGGTGTGACTGAACACCGCAATGTCATCCAGGTACGCCACGGCGAACCCTTCACACTCCTCAAGCAGCTGGTTAGCCAAGCGCTGGAAGGTAGCAGGAGCATTTTTCATTCCAAAGGGCATCACTACATATTCGTACAGCCCATAGGGAGTGATAAAGGCAGACCTTTCCTGAGCCTCTTTGGACATGGGGATCTGCCAGTATCCCCGACTCAAGTCCATAATTGAGATGTATCTGGCACTGGCAAGCTGATCCAGTAACTCATCTATGCGGGGCATCGGGTAGGCATCAAACACCGTGATTGCATTCAGTTTCCTGTAGTCCCCACAGAAACGTGTTGTCCGATCCTTCTTGGGGATGAGGACTACCGGTGAGGCCCACGCACTATGCGACTTCTGGATCACTCCCAGACCTAACATCTCCTCAATTTCTCTTTTCATATCCGCTCGCACCTCCAAGGAGACGCGATAGGCGGATTGCCGGATAGGGGTGTGATCTCCCGTATCCACATTGTGGACAGTGAGATCTGTCTTTCCAGGTTTCCCTGTGAAGGTGGGTAAAAAGGGGTTAAGTACCTCCCACAGCTGAGACTTCAGATTCTTAGACAGCTGTGGATTGATTTGAGCATCTGCTAGGGACCCTTCCTCCTTGGCTGCAGTTACAATGTCTATTAGGCTCTCCCCCTCACCTTCCTCTGGGAAACTGCAAACAGGCAGGGCACACGCATCCCTTTCCACATGTGCCTTGATCATGTTTACATGAAACACCTTGTGTTTCTTGCGAGCATAATCAATGGTGACAACGTAGTCCACGTTGTTGAGACGCTGATGGATGGGATACGGACCCTCCCAGGCCGCCTGAAGTTTATTCTGGGGAGTAGGGACTAACACCCACACCTTCTGACCCACTTGGAACTCTCTCTCTCTCTGGCATTTCGGTCATACCACCTTTTCTGGCTCTCCTGAGCCTGGGCCATGTTCTCATGGACGACACCGGCTAGGGTTTTCATCCGGTCTCTGAACCTAAGAACATAGTCCACGACTGAGACCTCGGGGGTGGCCACTTCTCCCTCCCATGATTCTTTGAGCTAGGGGGCCCCGTACCCGTCTTCCGTACAGGAGTTCAAAGGGTGAGAACCCAGTGGATGCCTGAGGTACTTCTCGGTAAGTGAATAACAGGTGCGGGAGGTAACGCTCCCAGTCTCGCCCCTGGGACTCCACAAGCATCTTTAACATCTGCTTGAGCGTCCCATTAAAGCGCTCGCACAGGCCGTTGGTGGCTGGGTGGTAGGGACTCGCCACCAGGTGTTGTACCTGTATTTTCCTACAGAGGCATGTCATTAAGCTAGATAAAAATTGGGGTCCTTGGTCTGTTAGCATCTCCTTGGGGAAGCCTACCCTCGAGAAGATGGTTAACAGCGCATCTGCTACCTTATCTGCTCGGATGGATGATAGAGCGACAGCCTCGGGGTATCGTAGCATAATCCACTACTGTCAGAATGTACTTCTTTCCAGAACTGCTGGGTATGACTAAGGGCCCTATGAGGTCCACCGCAACCCGCTGGAAAGGTTCCTCAATTATCGGCAAAGGGATCAGGGGAGCCTTGGGAGCTGGTCCAGACTTCCCCATCCATTGGCAGATAATGCAGGAACGGCAGTAATGGGTCACATCCTTGCCCATACCCGGCCAATAAAAGTGCTGCTTCAACCAGTCTTTTGTTTTGCGTATGCCCAGATGACCGGCAAGAGGGACTTAATGGGCTACATGCAGGAACTGTTCTCTGAAGGGGCGAGGTACTACCAGCTGCCGGCCCTGTAGCCAGTCAGGCTGGTTGCCCATGGGTATTGTCTACCGATAAAGTCGGCCCTGATCCCACGTTACCCTCTCGAGATCAGACTCCTCTGGAGTTTTATCAGCCATCTCCCTGAGTTTTTGCAGCGTTTCATCAGTTTTGCAGAGCTGCCTGAAACCGTTTCCAGTCCGTATCATAGGAGATTGAGAGATCTTCACAGGGGCTGCTGGCTGTTGTCAGCGTGGAGCTGCCCCCAGCTACAGACCCCCCCCTCTCCTGAGAGAATAGCTGCATCTCTGGTGGACTGGCTGCGGGTGACAGGTGAGATGTAAACAGAGCCTCCCCCTCCCTTTGTTTGCGTAAAGGAGGGGGGAATAGCTGCCCACAGCGTGCCTGCATCCTGGTCACCCTCAGCCATTCCTGTGGAAGTACTACAAGCACCATCATGACATATATCTAACACATTGTGGGAAACCAAGTTAGTACTTTCTAACATGTCAGAGATAGGGTTAGGACAGGCTTCCAACACGTCATTATCTACTGGTTCACTACTTAGGCTGATCACATCACTGGATACAGAATCATCACACAATGTATTGATTGATGCAGAATGATGATGGTCGGGAGCACTGCAATGTTCAGACTTATCACATTCTGTTAGGGAGGAGTCGGGAGGAGATTTAGACGTGCGAGGATCCTCCACAGCATTACAAGGTACATATCTGGAGACTAAGCGACCTAGATCAGTGCCCAATAACACATTCGTTAGAATATCATCAGTCACTCCCACCTCCATTACTCCACTCCCGGCACCCCAGTCGAGATATACCCGTGCCATAGGCAAGTTGGGGCGTACACCGCCAATCCCGGTAACAGTCTGCGTCTTGCCAGCGATCAAGTCCGCATCACTCACCAGTTCTGGTCGGACCAGGGTCATCTCGGCCCCAGTGTCTCTCAGTCCCACAGTGACTGTGTTACCAACAGTGACAGTCTGAAGTTATCACGGAGTTTCCCTTCTTGTCCACCCACATACAGCACTGTGGATGCCTTGGGCACCAGGGTTGGACTTCTTCTTCTCCGGGCAATTGGTGCTAACATGACCCACCTTGTTGCACGAGAAACACCTCCAGGTCTCCACAGACGATCTGGTGGGTAACACATTAGTCATACCTTCAGGAGGACGCTTGGCTTGCATAGAAGTGTTGGTCGTCAGCTTACCCACTTTCCAGTTAGCAGCCGATGGCTTTGGAAACTCTGGTGCCCCGTTGGCAGTATAGGCATCTGCCAGCTTTCCTGCTTGTCTTGCCGTTTCAGGATCCCGGTCTAGATAATATTGTCGTACTTCCTCTGGACAATTGCGCA